>CANNZV010001953.1:0-121147 GCA_947561585.1 Caprella mutica
CTTGTGCGCCACCCTTGTGCGCCACCCTTGCGTGCATAATATTCATGCATTGATTTCGTGCACCACCAGTTTTTTTGCATCGCCTATTAAATCTTAGTATCAACGTGTTTTTTGTTTAGTTCTCAACTTTGAGTTTCCGTTTATTTTTGATTATTATTTTTCTTATATATATTTTTTTGATACACTCCTTATTTCTGTGTTTTCATAATTCATATTATTATTTCACATTAATTAATTTGAGTTCATATTTATTTACTTTTGTTTTCCATTCGACTGACCCGACTAACCTGACTGATTTATTTAGAGCTACGCCTTACTACCGTATTACCTAACTAGGTAAAGTGTAACTAGACTTACTAATTATTTTCCGTTCATTTCATTTTTTTTGTATAATTTCTTTGATTACGTTTATTTGATTACGTTTATTTGATTACGTTTATTTGATTGAGTTTATTTTCATTTAGTTTATTTTCATTTAGTTTATTTTCATTTAGTTTACTTTCATTTAGTTTACTTTCATTTAGTTTATTGTAAATATTTAATTATATATTTTCCCTAATTAATAAAGTAGTTTAGATTTATATTTTTTTAGTTTTTGTTTCCTTTGGTGATTTTTTTCTGTCGAGTGGTAGGAATATGCTTATTCCGCCAGGTGATTGTATACTTATATCTTTTGCCACTACATAGGTAATTTTTCTGGTGCCCAGACCAGGGACAACTACTGCTCGACTGGTTAACTTCACCATTGGTTCCCGCTTTTCCGCTAAACTATTAATAACTTACTGTGTTTAATCACTAATCAGGTCCATTTATTTTCCCCCAGCTACTAATTTTTTTTTTGGATTTTTTATACACTTCGAAAATTTTTGTATATATGTTATTTTTCGTGATTTATTTTTTTGCGTTTTAAGTCATAATATTATATGAATAAATTGTGTTACCCTGTTCCGTTTCTACTCTTTTGAAATTTTTCTCTAACGAATTATTCCCTGTGAATAACTTGTAACACTATTTTGTGTGTGTGTATATATATTTGTTCGTGTGTCTTGGTTGAATTGCTCTAGTTGCAATGGATAGTAATGCTAACTCTGAATTGGTGCAATCTGAGACTGCTGGTAATGGTTTCGATGCTCAGAGTGCGGAGCTGATCGTGACTCTTCACAAACTAAAGGAAGAAGTTGACGCACTGAAGAATGACCGGCGAGTTTTATCTGCGGAGTTGCAGAAAAGGGTAACTGAGCAGGAAACTGTCTTGAGGGCTTTGGTCAGAGTTCAAGGTATGTTAGGTCAATTTTACCGACCTGCCATACGTGATCAATTGGTAGCCGGACATTTTTTTGATATACCGGAAACTCGCGAGTTACTCCCTTGTATTGATATTTTTCGAAAGATTTTTCTTCCTTCACCAGGTAAATATGGTTCGGGGGTGTCTTATCGAATGAATATAATCGGTAAGCTGTTATCTAAGGACATGGGGGAGCCTCTTGATGGGAATGGGTGCCATTTTCCCATTCGGAAGACCTTCGCATGGTGGAGAGACGTCTTCGAACAGATTATGTCAAGCAAAGTATGGTCTATCAAAATAGATGATGAGACTTACCACAGGAAGGATCCTGATGTCCCTTTCCCCTCATCGGAGGAGACACCTGAGGATCTGATAGATAGAGCCCAAGATGGTGAGTGTCTTTTCAATAAAGGCGGTACTTTACCCAAAACTTCATTGGATGATAGTAAATCCTCTGATGATGACTCGTCTTGTCGAAAGTCTTCAAGGGGACGCAACCGTAGAATCAACAGGAGTAATAGATCTGACAATGAAGAGTCTGTTTTGTTGCAGGCATTGCGCGAACTAGGACGCAAGAGGGAAGTGTTAGCCCCGGTACCATTTAACCCTTCCTCTCCCGTGTCTTTCTCCAGGTTCCTCAAATCTTATGAGAGGTATTTTGACTCCAGGTACGACGGAACTGAGGAAGACAAGGCCTCTCATCTTGAAGGATACTTGGAAGGATCAGCGAAGGCTGCTTTTCGAGCGTTGAATGGGAGGAGCATGGAGTTTAGCAGTCTGAAGTCTGCACTACTAAACTGGTATAGATCACAGCTTGTTGATTCAAGAGACACCACGAGGCGAAGCTTTATCGATGCCACTATGAATCCAGATGACACTTGTGGTATTTACTGCTTGCGTCTAGAACGGCTTGCGACAAAGTCATTCAGAGATTCTCCATCAGAGCTCGAGCACCAACTGAAGAAGAAGTTCAAGGAAACTTCACCTAGGACGCTTGTGCTTCAAATTGAGAATGCAGAGAGTATCTTCAGCGTCACTAATGATGAAGAATTGTCTTGGAAGCAGTGGAAGCGGTTAGCAGAGCAGTACGACAGGAAGAAGACGGTAGTGAAGGTGAACGTGAAGGAAGAAAGTGAATTTCCATTGTTCATGAGTATGAAGCAGATGAGTAGAACCACCCTTCCCGTCTCTGGTGCTGTTAAGAGGGACACTTGCTCTAACTTGGTTGGTCTGAAACGTGATCAGTCGTCACACGCAGTGTCCAGGAAGGATAAGCAGTTGCAGAGTCCTTCTCGGAGGGATCTCGCTTCAAGAGGTGAAAGACGTCAGGCTCGACATAGTCCAACCACAGGCAGAAGAAATATGGTGTGTGAGTGGTGTCACAAGCCTGGACACACTGAAGAAAGGTGTTGGGCAAAACAAAAGAGGTGTCTGGCTTGTGGTGATGCTAACCATTGGATGTCAGACTGTTATAAGGTCAGAGGAAGTCACCAAAATGCTGATCGTACATCTCCAAATAGTCCTTTAAACTATTAAGCTCTGAGTCAGGTGAGCTCACCTCAGGGCGTTGCAACCAATTGCTCACTTTCCCTAACGCAATCCCACTTCCGGATAGGAAAGATTACCTGAAGACTAAGGTGGCTATGGAAAAAGAAGAAGAGTGTTTTTCTAAAGAAATAAAGGGTGAACAGTTTTGTTCAGGAGAAGAATGTGTGATAGAAAACACTGCAGAACAACCTTCGTCTGAAGAAGTTTCTGACAACGACGAATCTACGGATTCATCATTAACTTCTGGTGAACAACCTAATCATAGGAGTCTGATTTTCGCAGGTATGTGTGAGAATAGGTTGGTCACGAATGTGAACATCGGTATGATTGTTCATAAAGCTTTAATTGACAGTGGTGCTCAGGTGAACATGGTGCCTGAGTCATTAGTTATTGCATCCGGTATTGACTACGAGACTGTAGACAATGTCACCATAAGAGGGTTTGGATCTGGAGGTCCGGTGAGTCCTCTAGGAAAGGTGAGTCTCTCATTTAGTCTGCATGGTTTACATTTAGACCAGTGTAGTTTTCTAGTTATGAAAGATGAACATGTTGGTAATCTTGTGATATTAGGAGTATCATGTATTAAACAGAATAACCTTCTAATAGACTTGAGTAGGAGAAAATTGTCTAAACTATTTGATGATAATACTTTATGGAATTGTTTTGTCGACAGAGATGGCTGTTGTCGGGTACTCTGGTCAAAGATTCCTGTCTCTCTGAAGGATCCGATTTCACTGAAGCGGAGTGAGACCACTCAAGTGAACGTGTGCTGGAATTTCCCTAAAGGAACTGATGGGAGTTGTGACTGCAACGGTGAACAAAACGATGTGATGTTCGTTGACGAGGTAGGCTCACTATCTTATTTGCAGTTGGTGACGGGGCTAGTACGTAGCCACGTAGAGGACACTTCTGTCCTTCTTGTGAACAATGGTCTGAAGTCAGAGCATCTGAAGCGTTCTGAGGTTATTGGCACCATTTCATCTGTTGTGAATAACGATGAATTGGTTCAAAAGAAGAGCGTGAATGTTGTCATGATGGAGATACCTGGTGATTGCTCTAGTGGGGAGGATGAGTTGTCTTCGGTCGAGCTTCAGGAGCACTTATCGGGTGAGCAACAGGCAAAGATTCGTTCGCTACTTTCTAAAAACAAAGATGTGTTTGGGAGGGATGGTGAAGTAGGAAGGTTGGATGCTGCTGCACCACATAAATTGGAGTTAACCGACTACAATCCAATTTATCAACGGCCGAGGAGGTTTCCAGAGAAAGTGACGGAGGAGATACACACGCAGTGCCGGGAACTGGAACTCCTAGACATCATTGAACCCAGTAACTCTGGTTGGTCAAGTCCAGTAGTTCCTGTCAGGAAGAAGGATGGTAGCATTCGACTTTGTGTTGACTATCGGAAGTTGAATGCCGTTGCTCGACCGGACAAGTTTCCCCTACCAAACTTGAGTGACGCTGTGTTTGGACTTCATGGAGTGCAGTACTTCACAACTTTGGACATGATAAAAGGATATTATCAGGTACCACTAGACGAGGAATCTCGTCAGTATACCGCATTTTCAACCCCACGCAGTCACTGGCAATTTAAGAGACTCTCCTTCGGATTGAAGAATGCCCCTTCTGCGTTCCAGCGTACTATGCAGACCATTTTGAGTGGTTTTTCTTGGAGGAAGGTGGTGGTTTATATTGATGACGTGTTGATCATGGGAGAGAGCTACGAGGAGCATCTTCATCTTGTTGAGAAGGTCCTGCAAACTATGAAGGTACATGGAGTGAAGTTAAACTTGACAAAGTGTAAGTGGTTCTGCAAGACTGTTGAATTTCTAGGCCATGTTGTCAGCGTTGACGGGTTAAGTAAGCCCGACTCGTATGTAAGAACTGTTGCTAACTTCCCTCAACCCAAAACCAAAACTCAGCTAAGAGAATTTTTGGGCTTGCTAAACTTTCAGCGTAAATTTATACCTAACTGTTCCCTTATTATGCGTCCCCTTAGTCAAGCAACAGGTGGAAAGGATAAGAAGAAAGCTGCCAGCATTGAGTGGACCGACGATATGGACTTGGCATTCAAGACACTCAAGGAGCTAATGGTTAAGGAGGTGACGCTGGCCTATCCAGATTACAGCGATGGGGCTGAACCACTGCTTGTGTACACGGATGCATTTGGGTATGGTATAGGGGCATGCTTGGCACAGGTTCAAAGTGGTATATTCAGAATGATAGCTTACGCCTCGGTAGCTTTTAATGAAACTGAATTGCGATATAGTACATTAGAACGCGAACTAGCTGCCATTAGATGGGCTGTTCGTACTTTTAGGCCTTTTGTTTTTGGTGTTGAATTTGTTATTCACACTGATCATCGCCCCTTACTTCATCTATACAATTTGCAGATTGCGAATATGAGGCTCGCCAGAACTCTAAGGGAGCTTAGTGAGTACAGTTTTGTCATCAAGTACACCCCCGGTCGAGAGAATACAGTCGCTGATGCCTTGTCGAGGATGGAACATTCTCCGCCTGTCTCAGACACTAGTGAAGCCCTTATTATAGGGGATCTTCCAGAAGGACTTGTGCTGGCGAAACCTGTACCTGGAGGAGGTGATTCCTTGGTAGAGAGTTTAATGGTTGCTGCTGGTTTTCAGACGTTTTGTCAACCATTGCCTGATTCGATTTCTGCTCTTCGGACTCTTTTGGTTGAAGAGTTGATCAGGGACCCGGACGGTTATCTTCTGGTAAGGGATAAGTGTCTCTCCCGTAGATTGAAGGTAATGCTCGAGCCTGGTCAACTCCTGTTTGAGGAAATATTTTCTTCGTTCTCGCATTTATTTAGATGCGTAGTATTCGTACATGTTGGTAGTGTTATGCCAGTTATTCATGTTTCACCTTTTTCAGAAGTTGCTAATGACTGTCCTCGAGTGCATGTTCAATGTCTAGCTGGCGTACATTTTAACCCGTTGATTGAGACGGTTAGTTACAAGGTTCCTTGTATACCTTCCTCACAATCAGTTACAAGGATCAATCAAGTGCCTAATGCGGATGGAAGTGCCGAAGTTGACCTTTTGTCTACTGAGCACTCTGGATTGAACTTTTCAGATTTGGAGAGGGTTACTGAGGATGCATGGTGTGGGAAACATCCACGTTGTCACGAGGCTACAATCTTGGTGAAGATTAGTCAACTGGAAGCATGCGTGTTGTTGGACACTGGAGCTCAGGTTAGCTGCGTGCAGCAGGGAGTACTGGCTGCTACAGGAGCTCTTCTAACCAAAACTGATGGTATGGACATCGTTGGCATTGGAACAGGTAGTAATCCAGTTATTGGTAAGACTACTTTAGTTATAAGTTTTGATTCTTCCGAATTCACCAATGAATTTGTTGTTGTTGATGACGCTTGTATGCAGGTTTGTATGGTATTTGGAGCTGATCTTATGGCTGCCCATGGTATATCACTAGATATGGCACATTCCACTGTTGTGGTTGGTACAAAGTTATTAAACTTTCGGAATTTACCTGATGAAGTAAGTGTACCACAGATCTTTGCGTTGACAGCCGCCGGTGAGTTGGATCCTTACTCAGATATGCCATACTTAGTTGATGAGGGAGAGTTGCTAGAGATGCAAAAACATAATCAGCTTACTCAAGTTCGGTTGAGGATAGAATTGGGTGATGATGGTCGTTGGCCTAGGACAATTAAGAGATTCTCTCGCTACCGTAAGGACTTGAGGGTGATAAATGACCTCCTGTGTTTTTTTAAGCATAATTTGTAGACTCCTGTAGTTACCTTCAATTTCATCATTGAGGTAACTCTTCTGTTTCATTATAGAAGAGGTCATATGGGACGTCAGAAGTTGATTGCTGCGGCCTCTCAGCATTTTTGGCATCCTGGGCTGGTGAATGTGGCTGCTGATGTTACGCGAACCTGTGATCACTGTCAGAGAGTGAAGGTTGCTGGCCAACCGCAGCCTCCTATGCTGAAGGTTCATACATCATCTCCCTTTGAGCTTCTGACAATGGACCTAATAAGTCTTCCACGTACCAGCAAGGGCAATAACTGTTGTCTTGTTTGTGTAGATCACAATTCAAAGTGGTTGTCAGTTATACCAATGCGTAACAAGACTGCTGCTATGGTGGCCTCTGCTCTAGTCACGAGAGTTCTTCCTTGTCTTGCACGTCTACCAGAGAAGATTTTGACTGATAATGGGCCTGAATTTAGAGCAAAAGAATTCAGTGACTTGTTGGATAGTTATTCCATTAAGCATGTCCGCACTACGGCCTATAGACCGCAAGGAAATGGACTATGCGAGAGGACTAACCGTACAATTTCGGAGTTGTTGCGCAACGAAGGTGCCGAATCCCATAATTGGGATGAGTTTATTCCCCGTGTTGTAATTTTTTATAATTCTTCGATCCATTCAGATTTGAACAGTACCCCTTCCCACTACCTATTGGGAAGAGAACACTCATCGTTCAGAGGGGTCCCTGTTCCGGTGGAAGAACAAGACTATTGGAAGCAGGGAAACCCTTCCTTCAAACCCTTCAGGATCAGACAGTTTGTCTTACGGAGGAAGGTATTTCCTGGAAACAGAGTGCAGGATAAACTGGCAAACAGGTATGATGGGCCCTATGAGGTAATTAATTGTAATTTGAATAGAGTTACCTATCTTGTCAAACATGTTGTTAAGGGCTCAGAGCACAAGGTTCATCACACCCAGTTAAGGCGCTATTTTAAGCCCCCTGGTTACCTGCTCAATCATTCCTCCTATTTCAGACTGGTAAATGGCTGTCCAGATGATGCAAGTGTGGACGATGATACTTTAGTGTCAATGTCTGAAGACGAAGAACTGCAACTTGGCTTCAGTCCTGTCATTTGTTCATCTGGTCCATTCCGTGATACAGAACACTGGACGGATAGTTCTTCTAATTCTATGTTGGATGGTGATTTCGTTAGTGAGACCTCGTCGGATAGGGGTTCATCTGACACCTCCGAGGATCCTAGTCAGGACATTTTTCACTATTTTTCAGACATCTGCACGGTAGAAGATGACTACAAAAGGCTATTTGAAGAATCTACCGACTCTGCTTCGGTTAGTGGGGCGGACTCTGCATCAATTTCATTGGAATGGTCCTCGCTGGCTGATAGTCCTACATTCTGGAGTATGTTGGACGTTGGTAGTAGGTGTGTGGACGATTCATTATGCACCATGCTGACTTACGTTGATTTGTCTTCCACGGGGGAATCTGATTTGGAAGGTAACTCTGAACAGTATTCCTCTCCAGAGAGGGAAATCACCTTTAAAAGGACTCCAAAGTCAACTAGAGTTCTGACTGCAGGACTTAGTTTCAGTGCAGATGATGTGAGCAAGCTCAATATAGAAGAGGACGTATCTACGCGTGTTCACTGGCTGAATAGAGTACTTTCAGCTTTAGATTTGGTGAATACCATATCAATTCCAAGCTCCCGGATGTCTGTATCGGCTTTGGCACGTCAACGAGCTCGTTTGATCCGGCAAAGTTCTCCTCTCTTCTCTTGTGGCAGCAGACTTATACTACAGAAATTGCCTGATGAGAACGAGCGTGATACGGTGAGGAGAAGAGTGACCCGCTCTCACGGAGCTGTAGCAGAGGAACCCTGGGTTCAACCAAGGACGTTAGAGTACTTGAGCAGAGATAAACTTTAGGAAACGATTAGGTCAAGTGGGGAGGAGTGTTGTGAGCAGATATTCTCCTGTATTAAAATACTTTGTATTTTTTATTATAATTGTGACTAATCGTTCCTTCTGCTAATACTAGTTTTTTTCCCAAAATTATAAGTACCTTAGTAGGTGAACCCCGTACCTAAAGTTATGGCACCTGGGGGTAATATTTTGAAGCTTTAGGTAAGATATATTTCTAGTATTATTAATTAGTATAAATACGTTATTCAGGTTGTGCTAAGTGTGCTACAATTATTGTGTGATATAGGCGTTAATAGTGCAAGTGACTGGAACAAATGAATTAGTGATTGTTATTTATAACCTAGTGTTTGTTTATTTCAGTATTATAATTGCATGCTCGGATTTGGTTATTCACGAACCTAGGTGCTGTTGAAATAGTTAATGGTCATTATAGGTATTATACTTGTTAAAGGCCAGAATAGTAGGTATCTATTTGGTTCTGTTGGCCATTGTGCTGCTGTGAGGAAGGCCAGTCGTGGGCCAATAGTACAATTTCCTGTTACATATTTAGTCTACGCTTCATCTTGTATGCAGCACAATGTAAGTTAATGAATTTAAGGTTGTTTAATTCAAAACATAGGTGGGGGAATATTTGCATTTCTTTTTTTCTGAATCCCTTGTATTAGTGTTACCTTTCTGTTTCTTTTACAGCTCCACTGTTCTTGGAGCGTGGCTGGTTTCCCACAAATCCAATCTTGACTTGTGCGCCACCCTTGTGCGCCACCCTTGTGCGCCACCCTTGTGCGCCACCCTTGCGTGCATAATATTCATGCATTGATTTCGTGCACCACCAGTTTTTTTGCATCGCCTATTAAATCTTAGTATCAACGTGTTTTTTGTTTAGTTCTCAACTTTGAGTTTCCGTTTATTTTTGATTATTATTTTTCTTATATATATTTTTTTGATACACTCCTTATTTCTGTGTTTTCATAATTCATATTATTATTTCACATTAATTAATTTGAGTTCATATTTATTTACTTTTGTTTTCCATTCGACTGACCCGACTAACCTGACTGATTTATTTAGAGCTACGCCTTACTACCGTATTACCTAACTAGGTAAAGTGTAACTAGACTTACTAATTATTTTCCGTTCATTTCATTTTTTTTGTATAATTTCTTTGATTACGTTTATTTGATTACGTTTATTTGATTACGTTTATTTGATTGAGTTTATTTTCATTTAGTTTATTTTCATTTAGTTTATTTTCATTTAGTTTATTTTCATTTAGTTTACTTTCATTTAGTTTACTTTCATTTAGTTTATTGTAAATATTTATTTAAAGGCGAGCGTTTCCCGACGCTCGTTTTTTTCATATACTATAAGGGAACATTTTTGTCAAATAAATAAATAAATTCAAATATGAAAGTGTATTGGAGGATGGTCATCAATAGGACACTGGGAACAATGGGACATGCTGAATAACTTTTTTATTTGAGGGTAATTTGTAATTAAATCTTAGTGGTAAATTAGGCATACTTCAGTGCATTCACTCGCATTGCTTTCAGTGGTTGGGGTGCAGTCAGCCCTGTGTAAAAGCGAAAACGTGTTTTAGAGGTGGGAAAACTAAATTTTTCGTACTTTTTTTCAATTGTTATAAATCTGTTAATTTAACATATAATGCTTACGGCATTTTTACATAATATTAAGTAATATGTAAAATATGATCGTATGAAAGGATTGCCTTTATATTTTTATAGTTAAGCTGCTATACCCATATGTTTTCAAAATGGCGTCATGGTGATCATTGGGACAGAAAATTTGGTTAACAATTGGACAGTGCCCTATTGTCAACCAAACTGTCTAGTTACTCTATATGAATCAATTAATATCTATTTTTGATACAATAACGTGAACTGTAGCTTCAGAGCTTCTTGTAGAAACAGAGCTTCCAGCTGAAGCTGTACTTTCGACTATGTTCAAGGGCTTTAGCAATCAGAGGTCATCACAAAGAACTGCATAGAAAACAAATTTCACTAATAAAAGAAAAAGACGCAGCATGATTGCAACGGATACACCAGAGAAAGAAGAGCTTTTTGCTGGTGCAATTAAGGATTAGGCCTTCGAAATCACTTCATAAAGTATCTGACGTAGATGGCCTGTGAACTATTGTTCTTGGTCTGGTATAGAATTCTTAATTTAACTGATCCATTAGTCTGAAGAACTTGAATCTCTACCGAAAACGTTGGAAATGAAGGTTTATGAACTTGTAGAATTTGATTCGATTTCTAAAACGTATTTTGTTGGCCAAAAGCATGAAAAAGATAAATATGAAATATTGTTGTTATGTGAAGATTCGAGTGCAATGAGGTTAATTTTACAAATGATCCTTACATGGCTTCGGTGAAGCTAGAGAACATTAAACTGATATTATATGAACCAACTAAGTGTGGGACAACATAAAGAGATAATTCGAACTTGAAATTTGACCATAACCTCAATAATATACAAGTTTGATAAACTGTCCCATCGTTCACCAGGGTATGTCCCATTGTTTTTTATTTAATTTTTTTCTAATCAACAGAATATGTGATAGCATTCGAGTTAGTTTCATTTTATAAAGGAATATCTATATTACACATGGATTTTTTATTTTTCATACTTTGCCCATAATAAATGAAATATCAATCTTTCTGTGTTTTTTGTCCCATTGATGACCATCCTCCCCTACTTTCTGAGGCATGAGATATAATGTTGAAAACCACAAAGTTCCACATTATGATCTTTTTAATTCAAGTATATTTGATTTTCGAGATATTCGTCTTTCGGATAATTTGTCCTCCGGCAAATCTGTGATTCGGTAAATCAGTTTCGGCAAATTTAGGATTTGGAAAATCCGTTCCGCCTAATTAGTTTTCGGTAAATTTGGTTTCAGCAAATTCTTTTTACACTAAAACAGCTTAGACCCCTTTTCAGTGTACCGTGTAGTGGCTAGGAAGCATTTTTCAGTGTATCGTGTAATGGCTAGGAAGGATCTTTTCAATATACAGTGTAGACTGTAGAGGCTGGGAAGGAACTTTTATTTTGGTGTACATATCCGTGTAGTGGTTAGGAATGATCTTATCGATGTACCGAGTATATATTGACTTAGAAATATTTTTTTTCAGTGTGCCGTGTAGTAGCTAGAAAAAAACCTTTTCAATGTACCGTGTACGGGCTAGGAAGGATATTTTGGTGTACCGTGTAGTGACTAGAAAGCATATTTTGGTGTGCTGTGTAGTGGCTAGGAAGGATATTTTCGGTGGAAAATTACACGGTAAACTGAAAAGATCCTTCTTATCGAAAACAAAACATATTTTTGTAACTTTCTTAATTAAAGCTTTCAATTATTTTTTCATACGAAAATATTTTTCGTCAAATTAAGGCTTTCTGAGCTATGAGGTTCTGAAATTATTTATTCCCTATCTATTACTGATGAAACACAAAGTTTTAAATTTCTTCTCAATTTGAACAATCTCAACTTAGATGGCCAATATTTTTAAGTTACAATGATGATTTTTTACCAAAATGATCAGCATTTTATGATTTATATGTCTATATAGATAACTCTAAAATACATGTTTTTGTGTTTATGACGTTGTTGCGGCAAACAAGCGATTTGTAGAACTGTTGGTTTATTTAACAAACTAAAGCATTTTCTCCCTGTTGAAACTATGATTTCCCTCTATGATTCCTTAGTAATACCATATTTGTTGTACGCTGTTGAGATATAGGGTGGCGCATCTTACTGTCATCTGGATAAGATCATTAAGGCTCAAAAATCTGCCATGAGATCTACCAATAATTTGCCTTTCAATGAGCATACTTCTCCCTATTTCAGAAAATTATATACATTGAAGTTACCTGATTTATATAGGTATTGTGTATTGATTACGATGTACAAAACAATTTATTTTAATGCTAATGTTTATTTATTCAATGAATTACCCTGTCACTCTGATGTAGGTACATTTATACTCTACAAGAAACTGTAACAATCTGATTATTCCTTATTACCGTAAAACTAAAACGCAAATGTGCATTTCTTTATGTAGGTCCCAAACAGTGGAATGCGCTACCTAACACCTTAAAAAACACTACTTCATTATATATGTTCAAAAAATCTATGAAGGATCTTATCATTGAGCAGTACTGAATAAGTGTGTGTTTTTAATTTTGGATTTGTTGTTTGAACTCTACCTTTCCTTTGTCATTTTGATTTACTTTATATAGGTTAAGCCTTAAAAGCCCTAAAAGCCTTAATATGAGCTTCTCAATATTCTGTGATTAATAAAATTTATTTTTAAAAATTTATGTATTTTAGTGTTCATGAATATATTGTTTCATTGTTTCATATCAGTATTGAAGTAATAAATGGAAAATTTTACCGAAACGGGAAAAATTCGATATGTGTCTATCGAGGCATGCCGCCCTCAAACTCCCTGCCATGTTATTACACAGTAATGAAGTGTACAGTACAACATACTAGCGTATACAGAAAACTGTACATTACAGCTTCATATAAAGAAAACTATAATGTTTGACTATTTTCAATGATACAACTCATATATTTTACTGAGAAGATGAATGAGAATACTGATTCTATTATAAGTACGCGTGTGCGTACTTACAATAGGAATTTACCAGAAAAACTGTATATGTAATATTTATAATTTTGACTCTTTAATATATTTATTTGATTATATGATAGAAATTGTGGAACCTGTCAATAATTCGGAACTTACCTTATTTGTTTAAGCAAGTTACCCAACAAACATATGAATGTCGATTCGATGCCGTTTGCTGTCGAATTCGTAGCGCTAACGGTGGGTATCGACTTAGCAACCATTTTGACTCATAGTAGATATCGAAATGTCTGTTTCTAAATGATATCTGAATTTACACTTCGAGTAGAAACACGAAAACCGATACATGGTTTTAACAGCATCATCTTGACGTCGGAATGTCTGTTTCCAAACGATATCTGAATTTATACTTCAACCAGAAGTGCAAAATATACGTAGTTTTAAAAAAATCGTTTCGAATTTGGAAATTCATTCTCCTATCTCCCTGTTTCATAATATGTATAGAAATGTAGGAATTATTTCTATTCAATTGGATTGTACCTTTCTATATAACGTACGTAGTGCTCCCTTTAAACGACAGTTGTAAAGGTACGATGGGACATTGGCACACTATACCTTTTCCAATTGAAGTTCCTCCAAATGAAATAACATTTCATCAAAGTGAAATATCATTTCATCAAAGTGAAATATAATTTCATCAAAGTGAAATAGCACTTCATCAAAGTGAAATATAACTTCATCAAAGTAAGATAGAATTTCATCAAAGTGAAAAAACATTTCATCAAAGTGAAATAATAATTCCTCCAAGTGAACTATCAATTCCTCCAAATGAAATAGCGTTTCCTCCAAATGAAATATCATTTCAGCAGAATAAAAATCGAATCAATACGCAGTCAATTAAATTTATTACGTGAAATTTATTTACATGAAATTTATTAACATGAAATTTATTTACATGAAATTTATTCACATATAAATTTATTTACATGAAATTTATTTAAATATAAATTTAGGTTCTAGGTATATTTCACCCCTCTATATTCCACCCCTGTAAATTCCACCGCGGTATATTCCACCCCTGTGACAATGCTCATTTGGGTGACAATAAAAATCTAAAGATTTTACTTTTTGATGGCCATTTGTTAAATAATTCGTACCGATGAAAAAATAAGTCAATTGAAATTTTATCCTAATAATATTACAAATATTCTAAATATGGTAGTTTTTTTCAAAGTATACGTGTTGAGAAAGTTGATATTAATACCTTTTTACTATGAAACTGCATATGTGCTCTTACAACAATAGTTGTATGAGGTATGGAAAGAATCGACTAGCAGAGACAACACACTCAGTGTTTTAGCTCTTTGCTTATAAGTTGCTGTTTTGGATTCTAAGACCAAATTCCCCGTGATCAAAATCTCTCATTGTGAAAAAAGACAATAATATCCAAGTCTTCAAACCCTGTGCAATAACCCCCCCCCCCCCCTATAATATTTCAAGAGTTGTAGGTTATTATCATAATCCGATTCCAGCATATAAGTAATTTATTAGAGTAAAGACAGTAATAATAAAGGTATTGTAAGTAACATGGATACAGGGCATATAAATAGATTTCCTACTTAATAGAATAAATAATATGAATATTACATCTCTCCCCTTCCTCATTTATGAAATCAGTAGGTAAGGCGATCAGGAGGTTTCGTTACTCTAGTACTTATCCTAATTTCTTGATCCGCACTTTCTAGTTATTCAGGTTCTTATTCAATTTCGGGTTACATAGTATTCTCTTCTAAGGTAGAAGGATTTTCAAGTTATTCAGTCATTAATTCTTAATCCTCTTCATTAGTCTTTGTGCAATCTTCTTCATTTTAAATCACCTCGGTACAATCATATTATTAGTTTTAGCTAGGAAATTATTGCTAAAAGTCCACATCTTCACTTTTCTCATTTATTGAGTTGGTATCAATTTCGGTTGGAATTTATTTGAATTGTGATATGTCTCTTGTTACTCTTCTTTGTGCATCATTCGTTGCTGTAATCATTGATCCTTTTTTAGCAATTACAGTCATTGGTGTAGGATCAAAAATAGGATCATTCTTGTTTCTCTAATGATTCCTCAACAGAACCATATCACCAATATTCACTTTCTTGTAGTTCTTATGGTGTCTCTCTGCATAGTGTTTCATTTTATATTTTGAGATTTAGTCATTTCTTCTAATCGGTACCGTTATATTATCATTTACTTTCTGTTATATTTCTTCCAGTTCAGGTAATCGTGTTCTCATTTTTCGATTAAACATCCCATCCTCGTCGCCAATATAATATTTCAAGAGTTGTAGGTTATTATCATAATCCGATTCCAGCATATAAGTAATTTATTAGAGTAAAGACAGTAATAATAAAGGTATTGTAAGTAACATGGATACAGGGCATATAAATAGATTTCCTACTTAATAGAATCAAAAAAATCCTGGTTAAAAAAACGTAAAAAAAGCCTTCAGTCAAAAACCACCATTTTTACAAGAAGTTAAAATTCCAAATGAAATGAAACAATAAATACTATATGACATCATCTTACAATTAATATCGCTGTTGTGTTGGCGATAGTGTAGAAAATCAGCTTGAGATTGAAAATCTAAATACTTCAACTGATAAATGCGTTCACACAACCTTTCCTTCTAATGTTCTGTCACATGTGTTGTGAAAAATTTAATTTCTGTGATTAGCCAGCAAAATGTATAATTTGATACAGTGAAAATGCAAGTTACCTAGCATTACATATAATATTAATGAATGACTAATATTAATAACTAAACAAACCTAACCCGTGAAGTGGGGTGGAATTTACCGAGTAGAATATACCTAAGATGCAATATACCAGGGTGGAAAATACCGAGGTGGAATATACCGGTCACCATAAATCTCTTTACATGAAATTTGTTTACATGAAATTTATTTACATGAAATTTATTTACATGATATTTATTTACATGAAATTTATTCACATGAAATTTATTTACATGTAATTTATTTACATGAAATTCATTTAAATGAATTTATTTTTATTTAGTCTTCTTTGCATCAATTAACTACATAATATTTTTCTATATATATTTAATTTTACATATTTTTCAAGTTTACTTATATACTACCCCATTAATTTTAGTGGGGTATTAATAGTAAAAGAAAAAATATGTAAAATAATAATAAATAAAATATATGAAAAATGTATCAAAAATAATTACTAAAAAATTAATGAAAAATTATGTAACAATTCTATGTGAATTTACAGGGGTGGAATATAGCGGGGTGAAATATACCTAGAACCTAAATTTATATGTGAATAAATTTCATGTAAATAAATTTCATGTAAATAAATAACATGTTAATAAATTTCATGTAAATAAATTTCACGTAATAAATTTAATTGACTGCGTATTGATTCGATATTTATTCTGCTGAAATGATATTTCATTTGGAGGAAACGCTATTTCATTTGGAGGAATTGATGATTCACTTGGAGGAATTATTATTTCACTTTGATGAAATGTTTTTTTCACTTTGATGAAATTCTATTTTACTTTGATGAAGTTATATTTCACTTTGATGAAGTGCTATTTCACTTTGATGAAATGATATTTCACTTTGATGAAATGATATTTCACTTTGATGAAATGATATTTCACTTTGATGAAATGATATTTCACTTTGATGAAATGATATTTCACTTTGATGAAATGATATTTCACTTTGATGAAATGATATTTCACTTTGAAGAAATGATATTTCACTTTGATGAAATGATATTTCACTTTGATGAAATGATATTTCACTTTGATGAAATGATATTTCACTTTGATGAAATGTTATTTCATTTGGAGGAACTTCAATTGGAAAAGGTATAGTGCGATTGTACACTGGATCAGTAAAGTAAGTGATACTGGAACATTGGTTGTTGAACAGTGTTCCTCAAGTACCATGAAAATGAAATGGTAACCAATCAAGTGATTTTTCGATGGTCAGTGCATTTATTGTTATGAATCTATTCTAAACTGCTTATTGTAAATAAGCACGAGGGGTTCCTGAAGCTGTCTTTGGTGAATGAAAGAGAAGGGGTGGCGTGCTTTAGGTCCCAAACGGTTGTAATTTGGATCACGTGTCGTCTATTTTATGTTTATCATGTTTTTAACTCTCCATGCAGTTTTAGAGGATAGCGCTAGGGTTATGCTGTACAATTACGAGGTCTTAGATTTTGTGTTAGGTAGGCTCGTAGGCTTCATTTACTATCACCTCTTCATTTCCCTCTTCGGATCTTTCCCATTTGACAACCCCCACCAGATTTAATTTGAATTAATTTTTTTATATGTACTTTTGTCCATAGAATCTGAAAATCGAAACCTTTTTTTTTGTAGAAACTAATACTTTTTGAGATATGAGGGTTTACAATTATTTATTTCCTATGTATTACTGAAGGATTGAGAAGTTTGAAAAAATTCGTGTTTTAATTAAAAATTAATTAAACAATATAGATTTTTTACATGAAACAGTAATGTAGTTTGCTGTATCTGCTAGTTTGTTGTGCTGCACACTTCATGATTAATAAATGACCTGAAAGGGGGCTCGGGGATGGGCACGCCCCCCGAAATACATATATCGAATATATTTTCAGTTGTCGTGATATTTTCAATTTATTACTACATTGCTGATTTATGTGAAATGGGGGGCGCACCGCTCCCCATATCCCCCTGCCAGGTCATTAAACAATCATGAAGTGTGCAGTACAAAAAACTAGAGGATACAGCAACCTACATTACGGCTATCTTTGACCAAAATTGGCCAAAAAGCGTGAAAACACTAGTTTTTTCAAAGTTCCCAATCCTTCAGTAATACATAGAAAATAAATAATTTTAAACGCTCATACCTCAAAAACTATTGATTTCTACAAAAAACGGTTTTGATTTCCAGACTCTATGGACAAGAAAACATATAAAAAATGAAATTTGAATTTAATTTGTTGGGGGTCGTCAAATGGGAAAGATCCCCCTCTCCCATCCTTGAGTGCAGCCACCGGTTCTTGTGACCATTTTTATCACATTCCTCGGTAATTTACAGCATTCACGCGGAGTAGCTTTTCAGCATCCATGAGCATCGTGACTTTGTCCATGGAGCCACTTTCCTTTCTGACTGCCTCTTCCAGTCCCTAGAATTTCATTTCCTTTTGACGCCAGTGACATGGACTTTGGTTCCGAAATAGACGTAAACCTCTACTTAACGTAAATAATTAAAAGTTGATGGGCTATTTAGCATATTCCATTTTAGAGTAGATTCAGTGTCATCGGATGTTTCCACATTTTTGGATATATGTATAAGAAATAAATATAATAATTATCATTATTCAATTCTTTCTTAAATTGGTATCCATGATACCAGTACGTAAAAACAAGTTTAGAAATAAAAGTCAATGCACAAATAATTTTTCTCCGTAAACTGCTGAACCCAATATCCGATAACTTGATCTTTCACCTAGTGCCAAAAGCTGCAAATGAGACGATTAAAATTCAGTTATTCACATTATAGATAATTAAACTTAAAGTGGTAATCGGACTCAATAAATCTATATATAATAATCATTATTTAACTTTTATTTCAATTGGTATCATACCTTCAGTTATTATGTTACGAATTAAATAGAAGTTAAATAATAATTATTATATTTTCCTTTATCACGTGTTCGAAAATATAGACCCTAATAATAACTTGGAACATATACCCTACTGCTAAAAATATTTCACAGAGCACAAATTTCCTGTTTGTTCAATGTAACACAATTATATAAGTCAAAATATCAAACTAATTACTCAACTATTATGACCGAAAAGTATGTTCTAATACTTATATAAGGGCTTGAACCTAATTTTAAACCAATGTTTTAATTGTATATTTGTATTTTGTATTTTTTTAGTTCAATAAAGATGTTCCTATATTTACTGAGTGAGGGTTAATCTATGGTCAAATTTTAATTAATGCATTCATTACTTTGAACTTTCATCACAGAGCTTTCATCTGTATTCTAAGTCGTGGCCTAAAAACATTTTCTTTAATTTGAACTCAAATAACGAAATTTTTAAGGAGTTACAATTATATAAAAATTTGAACAACTCATTTACTATTTGTAATAAGAATAAGTTGTGATTTTGGTTATAAAAGCGGTGCTTGCCTGTATTGTTCTATTTACTTTAAAATACCTTTAAGTATCTCCGGGTTGTTTAATATCAAAATATTTTTTTAGTAAAATGCATCCACGGTGGCAAAATGGCAGAGGTACTGGCACGAGGACAGATGGACCCACGATCGATACCCGGACACATCACTTCATTTCTTCCCATTTAATTTATATGTATGTAACATTAATCAAATTGACATGCATCTAAAATTCTAAATGTACAGTACGTTATATCAATGAAAGTAAGAGTTTTCAAGTTTTATTTATTTATTTATTGGATGCAAGTGGATATCGTTTCGAAGCATATTAGATATTTAATTAGGCGTCTGTTCGATGCAGAATCCCTATGTATCTTGTATGTCGTAATTTATCTTTCTATTCAACGCTGTTATAACGGTATTACTTCGATGCCAAATATACTTGATATGATGCGGTTTAGCGGTGCAAACGGATATCGGATTGATGTCTGCTTGATGTCACCATGTCTAATTTGTTACTGGAAATCGATGTCGGAAGAGAAGTTATACAGGGTCGTTTAGACATCGAATAGATACATTCATGTTTGCTGGGTTAAGAGGGAACATGTCTTAACATGATTTACTCATTAATTAATTAGAGTACAGTAATACTTAACTAAAAGTAATTTATGGGATATAATTCAGGCACGTTTCTTTGCAGACAAAGGTGGTTTATTTATGAGACCTGATGAAGATTTACGGGAAACTTTATTAGTGAGGGGTAATTGCACTAATTTCGACAGTTGGGAAAATAAATAAAAGTTTATTTTTACTTGCTTGATCGAAAACTATGATAAATATGACAAAGATAGATAAACAATATCAGGACACTTTATAAGATCACAGCACTCGGATAATGGTTGCTAATTAACACAGGTCATGGATAGGTCAATTAGATATTTTTAAAGGTCAGATTGGTTCACTACCTACAGTATATTAATACTCACTTTCCGATTACTGCAATGTTCACCAAATATAGTTGTTGTAATCTCACAACTGAAATATGTAACCAAACTTAGTTAGAATAAAACATTAATATTTTAATTTTGTATATGCAAAATGATTTAGGAATAGTTTTTCCTTTTATTCTGTTTTATTTGGTGACTTGTGATCAAAAGTGCCACAACACAAATAATTTATTGCATAATTTCATTGTTAATACTCTGAATCGACCATTAAATTGACAGTGCATGCAAAGATATTATACTACAATAGGATACAGCAAAACCTCGTTGTAGACCAACCTCCTAGTAGACAAATTTCCTATTAGACCAAGATATTTTTGAAACTGTACTGGTCAAACATTTATTATATTCAGAGATATTACAATTTACAAGATTACAATCAACACTTTAATGTATTGTTTTCGTATTAGGTTTACAGTATGTTTCACTTATTTGTCATTTTTGAAATAGCCATAATTTTATTTAGCAAGGTACTGAGGGAATAAGACCAAATATTTGTTGAAAGTTTATTAGTGGAACTATTATTATGAAACCCGAAAATTTGAAAACAACAGGTTAATAAAGTTCCATTAGGCCATTTTACAGAAGGTGCTGAAAGGTCCCACCGCCAGTTTCGAGACATAGTCTTGCTCACTTCAACAAGTTTGCAGCAACTTTCTTGATAGTTCTTTGATCATAGGATGCTTCAAAAACTCGGACGCATTGCACCAATTCCTCGATGTTTTGTGGCTTTCATAGGTAAAATTGTCGTTGAGCTATTCCGTCTGATATGTGGTATTACATACACAGGATTTGGAGATCACACTTTGATCAGTGAGAGTTCTGCCCCACCGGTCAAGGGTCTGTCTCCCATATTTTCATAGAATGTCCGTCCATTATACATATACACATGACTACATACAACAAACATTCACTGGAGCACCTTTTGGACCACCCTCAGGCAGTTTTCAACTTCCTGAGTGATACGGCCCAGCAAACATGTCCGAATTTATTCGATATCGGGCAGTGTCTAATTCGTTGCGCTGGTAGCGCATGCCGGTAATAGATATGAAATACACTTAAATTAGATATCTAACTGAATGTATCTAAATTATTTGACTGTTTAGAAATCTAATTTGTTTCTGCCATCAGTATCCTAAAATCTTCACTCTAGTCTACATCGTTTATTTTCTAATCAGAAATTGTTTATTGCATATCGAAACAACACCAGTAAATAGATATCTATTATATTATTGAATTCCGTTTTAGAATAGATATCTAAAATTTCGTATAATTCATGATCAATTCCGATATCTACCTAAATGAATCGAAACAACACAAGTAATTAGATATATATTATATTACGGAATTCCGTAATAGAATAGATACCTAAAATTTCATACCATTTATGATCAGAATATAGTGTTGCATCGCCAACCGAAAATGTATCTGAAAGATCAGATTTTTCTTTATCGTTACTATTTAGAAAGAATAAGTGAAATATAGTTGCATCATTTAGAAAGAGTACTGAATACTGTATATCGGTATCAATAATCCATTGAAACAGTTAATAAATATTTTTAATTTAGATGTATGTGTATTTGATATCGATATGGTGTCTATTACATTTCTTAAGCGCTTTCGTTTAGTTTGCTTTTTTTATTTAGTTAAGTGTTGCATGTGATATTCTAAAATGAATCTAAACGATACAGAGGATCTATTTGGTTACTTTTTTTGACATTCAAAGTGAAAAGTACTTTCTTGGTTACTTTTTGACTTCCACGTACTGCCAAATTAATGTTTGTTCATGTAACACATGCAATTACATAAATCAAATTATCGAACTAATTACTTACCAATACTGAGTGAGAGTATTTCATCTTTACGATAAGCTAGTAGAGTCCTCAAAACGTTTTTTTTAATTCGAGCTCATAGAAAATGATTTTTTTATGAAGTTACAAATATATAAATTCTTGACATACACCTATATATTTCTACTTCGCTGTTATTACCATTTGTAATAAGACTGAGTTCTGATTTTGGAAATAACGCGGTGCCTGCCAGTACAGGCAAGCCCCGCTCTAATTACCAAATCATGACTCAGTTTAATTACCAAACGGTAATTAAAGCTAGGAAAAGTAACAAGAAATATATATTTATAATTGTCAGTCCTTGATTATGCATTTCATTTTCTATGAGTTATAATGAAAGAAAATTTGATTCGGCGTTATAATTCTATGTAAGCCTATTATTAAACAGTGTTTCAGTGTTTGTGACTGTGATGAAAGTTTAAAGTTGTGAATTTATGAAATGTTTTAAAATCCATCCATAGCTTAACTCTCACTCAGTATAAACGAGTAATTAATAGATACTTAGTCTTCTATAATTCTATAAACGCAGGTAAATTGCAACCCTTTAATTTTTAATTGAGACTCAAGAGAGTCTCAAAAATATTCTGAATCGAAATTACATTGAAATGTTGCATAGCTATCATAAGTAGCGCAGTGCATGCTATAATTTATTAATTTAAGTTTTTACGTGTGTTTTGAAGCTATGATGTTTCAGTTGTTAGAGGCCGCAGTTTATTAAAAGTGAGTGGGCCGTATTTTACCTGCGTGACCCTAGGGTACTAAGTTCCAAGTTATTGGTTGGTTCTAGAAAAGAAAATATTATAATTATTATTTAACTTCTATTCTAATTGGTATCATGGATACCAATTGAAAATAAAAGTTAAATAATGATTATTATATACAGAATTTTATGTGTTCGAAAATATGGAACCGTGCTATAACACGGAACTTACCCTAAGATGGGACATGTTGAATTTCTGAACCAATTGCTTCTAATAACCTCTTCTGGATTATAAAATTGATGTTTTTAGTTGCCGTGAAATAATCATGAAAAACATGTCTCCATTTTCTATGTCTACGAACGGTAATCATTTCGAGATATATTTCAAAATAATTACCACTTTTATTAAAGCTAGGCCTGCGAGCATAGCAAATTTTTTTTTATTAAAATGCATCCAGATTGGCAGAGTGGTGGCGTTCCAGAGCCCAGAGCTGCATGGCCCACGTTCGATACCCGGACACATCACTTCATTCTCCCCATATATTTGTAAATATAACGTTAATAAAATTGTTATGCCCCAAACGTAAATTGCACTCTATGTAACAAAATAGAAGTAGATAAGAAATACAGTTCAATATTTTAACTTTCTTCGAAAAATACGTATATCTTCAATATAGATATATAGTTTACATCTAATTTGCTGTCTATTTCGTTACTAAAACGCTTTCCTTTCTATGCGTCATTTAGAAAGAGTATTGATGCAGTATAATGATATCAACAATCCATCGAAACAGTTTCCAAATATCTTCAATTAAGATATGTTTTTAAATCACATTTGGTGTCTTTTCCATTACTAAAACGCTCTTTTTTATTTATTTGAGTGTTGCATCGCTAATCTAAAAATGTATCTGATCGATGCAGAGGGATCGATTTGTTTCTTATTTTACATCGAAAGTGTAGAGCACGTGGTATCGTTTAGAAATATAGTTGAAACGACTATGTTTGCTGGGGGGTTTCTCTTAAGCTATTCCACACATTCCCACACAGTGCGTCAGGTAGCTGACACCTCGGGGAAGTGTTTCGACAGTAATGACCATGTTTGAAAGAAGAGGAAAAATATTTACAGCCAAATGACAATTCTGGCTGAAGGTTTACGTTTTCTGAGAGAGACCGCTGAATCTAAATTGAATTATTTAAGCAATTCGCAAAACCATGGTTCCTAAAATCGCTGCAGAGCTCCATGAAACCACACAGAACACAATATCTACAAAAACTGTTCCTCGGGATCTTGCCATATTTGGCTTTTACGGATGAGCTGAAAGGTTGTTATATATAAAAAAATTGAACCCCTGTTTAAACAATATAATTTTATGTACGTAAGCATACCATTCTTCGTAAGTCTTACATGTGTATATATATGTGTAAACCAATTTTTCGCTTTTGTGACTAAAATCGAGTGCAGTTTTCCTATACTCATTAATCACATGTTTGGAGTGTGTTGTTGTGTAAAGTCACTCATTAGGTGATTACTTAAGATGATTCCAATAACTTTCAGTTTTTAATTAATTAAGTGATAAATCTTTCAATTGGTTTAATATGTAGCTATGTAATTTTGTGTCAACAACCTCGGTGTAATATGCAATGGCTTTTCTTATTTATGAGTTCAGGTTTTGTTTATTTATATTATTGTTGGTTTACTGAAAATAGAATAGTAGTGTAGGCACATCCGAAATAATACTTTTCTTATATCAATCTTGACTGGGAAGTTAGGTTCCGTGCTATTATATTCATTTCTTAACCACTAAATTGGGGAACTCGGGTAAATTGCTGCCCTTTAATTTTTAATTGCGGCCCTCTCTAGAGTCTGTGAAACATTCTGAACCGAAATTACATTTAAATGTTTCATAGCTATCAAAAGAAGCGCAGTGCATGCTATAATTTATTATACATGTGTTTAACGTGCGTTTTGAAATAGTTTCTGTTGTAAGAGGCCGCAGTTTGTTAGTGTGCCGCAATTTACCTGCTTGACCTTAATGCTGACTTCGGGGTAAGCCATAAAGAAATGACCCATTAAATATCTGATTAATTACTCGTTAAATTAATAGATCTTTACATGTATTGCTCTTTTGATTTGCCATATTTAAATATAATTTCTGTTTTCAGTTTTTCTTTCATAAAGTTTCTTAATGTTAGACTAAATTGACCTGTCTGACAATACCTAACTAGGGTGAGGCAGGTAAATTGCAGCACACTGACAAATTACGGTCTTGATCCTCGCAAACTCTGTCCTTATCAGTTTCATATTTTCAGTCTATCTTTTAATTTCAACTTTCATTGCGCTTCTTTTGGTATTTTATACTTTAAAATGAAATTTTGTTAGGTTGAATTTATCCATGGAAATACAATTAGGCTTGAGATCGGCTCCGGTGTTAATATAGATTATACTTTAATAAATATTATTGTTACTGAAATCACAGGACTTTAATTGACTTAATTATTTTGTAAATTAAATGAAAATAGTGCAATGGTTTTTAATTTTATTCTATAATTTGTTACCAGGAGGAAATTGGTGTCCCAGTTGAAATAAATGTGTTATTGCGTAAAGCCCAAAAATAACTAATATTGCTGCTAGTGGTATTTTCATATAATTTCCTAAAATGTGACTTTACTTCAGACGTAAATAACCCTGGCACCAGAGATCTGAATGGTAATGAATGATGAATTAAATTAGGTAGTTTCTATTTATATTCACATATTTAAATGATAAGTCACAGTTTCAACAACCCTAGTCAATTAGTATTATAAATTATTAATAAAAATTTCTAACTGGTCAGGGCGTCGAGTCCCGTTTATTAAATAGTAATATCGTCTCATTCAATAAACTAAGTAGCAGATTTTAACGCATTAGACTCCCGAAAGCCATCTCTTAAAGTTAGGGTTTCACCGTAATTTTATTACTTTAATTCATTTACTTAATCATATTTAAAAATGAGAATTGATAAAAATTTCATAAAGTAGTATCTAATATTCTTTTTTACAGAATGTGATAATACTTGATACATTGCAAAGAAAAATATCTGGAAACATGCCTAGAAATCAGTGTAATAAGTATTCTCCTGAATATGTGGAAGGCCAATTAATGTTGTACGATACAAGTATTCCAATCAATACAGACGAGAGTCGTCGTAGCTTTCCAGCAAAAGCGAAGCGGTTTTTTCAAAAAATCGAAGAAATACTTTCAGAATGTATAGAAGCGTCTAAACAAACATGTACTGAAGACACAAAATATCAAGTGTATAGATCTCTGAACAAAGTTCTTAGATACTTGACAAATATGGAATCGAAGAATGTCTACTCACTTTTGCAATCCGAACTCTCTCATTATGATATATGTTTAAAACTGAAAAACATTCTCGAAATCCTAAAGGATTACATGCTCACCTCTAAACGACTGAAGTCTCGTTTTAAATCTAAGGTTTCTGTCGACGCCTACATTCATGAGGTAGTTTACAGTCAGATAGGTCATCGCGTAAAAGTTCTGTTAGACTTATTGCAACCGAGACGAATCCACCATTGGAAGCCTGTTGATGAGTTATACAAGCGAACAGAGTGGTTGGGCGTGATTGTTGCCACAAGCGAAGATGTAGTTATGACAAGAAAGAATATTGTTGATGGAGATGTAAGAACTATTCTGAGCTACGATGATTCTGATTTCTTTAGATCAGCTACGGGTACGCAGATGGAAGGAAAAGATAAACTCGACTGGTCATTGAGAAGTGGTGTTGAACGGAAAAACTGCCCTGTAACTTATACAATTGTGCATTGTAATGGGATTGAACCTTTGTTAGAGTTAACAAAGAGTTTCAATAGTGCAGTTGTTGCTCTTGAGGCAGTAGAGTCTCTTAATATAGACTATATTTTCCTTATGTGTAAAGCATTACTTCTACAAGCTAGCAAATTCATTGCTTATATTGAATGTGATCAAGCTTATAAGTTGTTTGATAGAGTATACAATGTATTGAATTACATACTTCCTGAAGTGGTTGAATTGAAAGGAGACGAAAGATCAATAATTCAAATAAGCAAGGAGTGCACTTACCTCTTCAAGCTGTCTAATTTATTTAGAGGGAATTTTGATCCATTGGATGTTACGATTGATGACTATTTGGACATCCTGTTCAAATACGTAGTTGTGTATATTAACACTTCAAAAATACGTTTACCAGAGTGGCCTTTCTTTTTCGTCATGGATTTATGTAGCTTTGCCATAAACAAAGCCTCTCCGCCTAGGCACACTACGTTAGACCTCTACAGAGCCGAGGACGTTAAATTCAAAAAACTAATTGAAGTATATTCTCTAGATCCTGAAGATTCAGATTTATGTTGTGGTATTTGTCTCCAAGCTCTAAACTTCACAAAACCAACTACTATGTCCATACTGGAGAAATGCGGACATGCATTTTGCATTGAATGCATCATGGAAACTGTGAACAAATCTACAGACGGACCAGCATTGGAGTCTCTACCAAATTTGTAAGTTTTTAGACCCATTTAAGCTTAGATTGGACCGCATTTGATAGAAATAATGTCTTGGGAGAATAGAATTCGATTGGTGAAACTTAATGTATTATGTCTAATGATTTCAAAATTATTCATTTTTTTTGCATCTGATAAAAATTTGTTACAGGAATTAGACAAATTAGAATCAAATTCACAATGTCTTTATATTTGTAAAAAATGGACAAGTATAAAATAAGTATCATCTGTAATACCATAAGAAGTTCAAACTTATGTATATTAAGAAATATGAATAACATTTATTAATTTTTCGATGTCTATTTTAATGCTGCTTTAAAATTTAGAGGTAGCGCTATGGTTATTCTTATCAATTTCGAAGTTTCGGAGTATAGTTTGGTATCTTCGTAGGCTTCATTTACTATAATCTCCATTTTCCAAATTTAGTGGAATTGCCTTTGTTTGTTCTTCCTAGTCTCCTTTGGTAAATTTCAAAGAGTAGCTTTTCGGCATCCATGAGCTTTTCATTGATTAATGATATAGGTGACTTTGTTCATGAAGTCTCTTTCATTTCTAATTGCTCATTTGAGGTAACTTTTATTTAATGTTCTTTTGATGTACCAATCACTTACGTAAATTATAAGATTTTTCTGAACTTTTCAACAGTATCAATTGTCCCAGAGAAGACTGTTCAGCTGAAAATACAAGTTTAACAAGTGGTGAGCAGTTTGGAGATTACTTGATTGAACAATGCAATTTTCCTGACTCTATGGACGAAGGTTCTGGAGCGGGATCTGCCTCAAGCTCCAGAAACTCCTCTAGAGCAGGAACTCGGTCTAACCCCGTGCAGGAAGCAGGCACCTCCAGAGATTTGTTAACTGTACCACAACCGCATAATAGAAGAGGTGCATCTGGGCATGATGCCGCTCATAAAACTTACGTTCTTTCTGTCGATGATGATTCCCAAAATACCGATGAAGCAGTTTCGGAGATTCAGGATGATGTATCAACAGACCAGTAGTCAAGGCAGCACCCATTGCAATTAATGGCTGAAAATAAAGCCTAAAATTTGACATTGCCACTGCTTTATTTGATAGCTTCAAGTTCGTCATCTTTAACACCCCTTGAAATCATCCAATTAGTCCTGAAACCTTCTGAACTATTTTTATGTTTTAGTTATTTGTGAATAAAGTTGGTCCTATTAGTTATTACTAAGAACAACCGTAAGTGTAATTTTAATAAATAAATTCCATCTATACAGAACTTTTGTTAATTTATTTGCCTTTAAAATCATTTACTTATCATTCAATTTTTCTTTTTCAACAGTGTAATTTGCAAATTGATGCAATTAGTTAAATTGGTGGAGTAGAGCACGGTAATTGTTTATTTGTATCCTAAACTCGACATACCTATAAAATATTCTCTGTGACTTGAGCCATAACGATTGAAAGGAGCTGATTCTATTCAAAAGTGGCTTTATGTTTTAGATTATCCTAGTTCTGATTTCAAACCCTTCATTTCATAGGTCTAATTACATGGAATTCAATACCTATTAGGAATTATCCAGGAAGCCCTATAGAGCTGTTAAATCAGTCGGTAAATAAAAATACATTGATAATTAGGGATGTGACATTGTGCATATTGCATATATGCAGTCCTCGGCATATATTTCAAGAGCATATAATATGCACGTGTGCATATATGCTAACCGTGAAATATGCACTTCTTGGTGAATTTTTAACATGTAAATGTCGAACCGCTGCCGTTTTCTTCTGGACCCCTGCATAGAAAACTATTTTAGCTGTGGACCGAAGTAAATTTTATCAAACCAATTATTCAAATTTAAAAAGTTTGTAGGTGGAATATTGAAATTACAAATGTATTAATGAATAATATGACGCTTGGTATTTAGTAAACACTAGTTATTGATAAATAAATGATTAGGTAAAATTATTTTAGAGTTGTACTACTCAAAAATACTAACTTATAGCACGTATATATGCATATAATTTATTTATGTAATTAAACGCGAAACTGTTTAAATTTACCATTTAATAACTTAGTGTCGCTGCTTATAGCTGGGAATCCTTTAAGTTTAATGGGAACCGCTGGTCTAACAAGATGGTTTATGATTTTCGAGTCATGACTAAAGTAATGAACGGAATGTAATGTATAGTATTGGCCACAAAAATGTTTCTTCTTTTTCAAATACTTGTAAATCTTTAACCATTGGATGGAAAAACTATTTCTTGGTCTCTTTTTCTCCGCCGCTTATTGTACTATTAAGTTATTAACAGGTAAAAACAATTTGAACTGATAGACATAGTTTAAGAACAGGTAAGCCAAGAGTGAGGGTGATTATTTTTGTCCTTGCGCGAAGGTTATTCTTAGAGCTAACTCTGTGATTTTAATTACTAAAAGGCAGTGAATGAAAGGGAAAAAAACTATAATTGTAGACAGTATAATACAGGGTGCTTACACTTCTTCCTTGTGAACTATTTGGAAATTGAACAATTTCAGTGACATTTTGATCTCATCGAAGTTTTCACTAGGAATATTCTTTCTTCGCTTGTTCATTGCATGTTAAGGTCCGCTTCACACTTGCTTTTTAAAAGCGCGGAAAAAAGCTCTTCGTAAAATGTGTTCATACATGCGTTTTTCTATCACTTTTAAGTAAAAATTTTATTCTATTCTTCCAGCAGCGATAAGAAAACGCAAGTGTAAACACGTTAAAGAAAAGCTTTTTCCGCGCTGTTAAAAATGCAAGTGTGAAGCGAGCCTTATAACCATGCAATGAACAAGCGAAGAATGAATATTCAGAGTGAAAATTTCAATTAGATCAAAATGTCACTGAATTTGTTCTACTTCTAAATAGTTTCCAAGGAAGAAGTTAAAGCACCTTGTATTATAATGTCTACCATTATTTCTTTTTTCCTTTTATTCACTGCCTTTTAGTAAGTAAAATCACAGAGTTAGTTCTAAGAATAACCTTCGCGCAATGACAAAAATAATCACCCTCACTTTTTACTTACCTGTTCTTAAACTATGTCCATCAGTTCAAAATTGTTTTTACCTGTTAATAGTACAATAAGAGGCGAAGAAAAAGAGACAGATACAGTTTTTTCGTCCATTGACTGACGATTTACAAGTATTTGAAAAAGCAGAAACATTTTTGTGGCCCATACTGTATAATATGCACTGCATAATATGCACCATATGCGCTTAGAAATTAGTGCATATATATGCATTTAATATTTTCATATGCATATATTTTTATGCATTTAGTTTCTTGCATATCCTTTTAGTTTCGTGCATATGCACTTATTTATATGCAGTGCATTTTGCATTTGCAGAAATTTAACATGTTCATTTGTAACATAACTTTTAGATAAGTTCCTCAACTTGAGTAATAAAACAAATACAGTAAACCTCCTGAGTTATGAAGTTTTTTTTATGAAGCACTCGAGTAATGAAGGACCTGAGTTATGAAATGCTCCTCAAGTAGTTTTCTTTGTTTAAATCATAGAGAACTATAGTTCTTGTGGTATAACTATACCTTTCCAAGTCAAGTTGGCAGAAGTGAATAATGAATTGGCAGAATTGAAAAATGAATTGGCACGAGTGAAAATCATATTGCAAAAGTATAAATGATAAATGTAAGTATGACAAGCAATTACAAAATTAAGTGTTTTTTTATGAAAATTACAACTTCAATACGATAGTGCAGGGGTGGGCAAATGCAGCACTCAGTGCTATATTGGCACTCAAAACGGCACCACTGCCCACCCGGGAAACGGTGCTTTATTTTCTTCCAAAGAAAACTAAGAATTTTTAGCCCTGACTGCTCTATAAATTAAAAGGAAAATATAGAAGTGCATGGTCAACTAATTGAAGAACAGTATATTTGTAATGAATGACCTTGATACTTTGATAGCAAATTTTATCCGTTAATAAGGTATTTTTTGTTTATTGTAACGATAGTGCCGGTGTTTAATTTATTTACCTCTGTCTCTTTTTATCTATATCAGGTAAATTTACATCTTTCATACGCTTGTCTAGGGACATTCAAACACTGTGGTAAATATTTATGCAATCATTTTTAATTCCCATTTTTAATAAGTTAGATAAGTAATTTATCCTGTGAATTTATGAGTTACTTATTATTACTTATGCAAGATAGCTTATTTTTGTTTTTATTGTGATATTTTCACATGTAGAAATTTTTTTATATATCATTTATTAATTCTTTTTAATGCAAATGATAAATCTACTACCAATATTTATGCGCAAAATATGTACCGTTGTACATGTACGTACTTCAAATAAATATACCACCTCATTATATAATTACTCTGTATCCAAGCAATTTAGAAAACGAAAAGAAAATTGGCACTGAGATTCCATCTTTCGGCACTGAAAAACACAATGTGTGCCCACCCCTGCGATAGTGGGTTATTGCAATCTTCTCCACTAAAATAAGATAGAGTATTATAGAATAATACTCTATTTATTATAGAATAATACTCTATTATAGGATAATACCCAATTATAGGGTAATAGCCCATTATAGGAAGATACCCAATAATTATTATAGGTTGATACTCAAATATAAGATACCACCTATAATTGTGTATTATCCTATAATGGAGTATTAGATATAAAAATGTAAATCAGGAAGGCAAAGATTTACTATATCAGATTAGGTTATCAATAAATCGGATATATTGAGTATAAAGGTCCTCTCCAGGCTCCAGGAAAAAAATGAGTTTATTACATAATATTATAGAACTAAGGTCTACGATCATCATTCCGCAAACCGCATACAATTTAGTTCAGTATATATTTTATTATTTGCTTTTAAAGTTTTTTTATACTCTGTAAGCAAGAATCGAGCGAATCTCCAACCTGACGAAAGAAGAATGTAAACTTTTTGTTTTGATTTCAAATTTAGATTTATAAACAAAAAATGAGTTTTTGGCCTTCGTTTACTATATTAATTGTTTCCAAAAGTATATAAACGTTTCTATAATAAGTTTATCCAAATTTAAACCTTTAAACGAATACTAAATAGATTTATTAAACCAAATACCTAGTTGCCAATCAAAACAAATGGTGTACATTCTTTTTCTTCAGGCGGAAAATTAGAGAGTCGGAAGTCAAATAGGTTTCTTAGTGTTTGGTTTATAAAAATCTTTAAAAGCATATAAAAAATATGCTATCAAATTTGATGGGGTTTGCAGTAAAATGATAAGAAACATTAGCCTCGTTGATTTAATCAATAAAAAATTTTGCTTGGAGGGGACCTTTAATGTTTGAAGTTTAAATGATGTGTATTTTTTGTTAATGATTTAAATTTAGGCATAAATGACTACTACCATGATATATATTAATTTTTGAACAATAATGAGTTGCCATATATATTTATTTCCCATAACATTTACTTAATATGTGTTTAATTATCTCAATTTTGTATAAAATATTAGTGCACATCCATATAAGAATTATACCACAGTTATCCCTCAATGACAAAAATTCTCTATGATTTTAATCACAGAAAACTCTCACTGCACACGAATTATGAAGTGGCTCTGAGTTATGAACAAACCAATACTTCATAACTCATGAGTTTCACTGTAAAATAATAGAAATAGTTAAGTAGGTACACTTAATTATAACATTATATTTGAGGTTTCAAAGCTGAATTTTCTTCCTTCATCTGCAAAAATGTTCTTCCATTGAGAAAATATTTTCTCTACATCACATAACACGACTGGTGCGTGCTCTACAGAGGTCTTTTCTAATGGGGTCAGATGCTTGATGACAAACTCTTTTATAATGGAATAATCAATTATTATTTTTGCGTGAACCGGTTCCTTAATTATAATCCTGGATTACCTTTTTCGAGAGAAATATACAATATACATGTTCATAAACTAAACTAAAAAACATAAATTTTTCAAATTGTTGATTGAACCCGTACTTACATATATGCTTATATAGTTTGCGTACTTTTGTTATCAGAGTGCGTATTGAACTTTGTAGAACTTGATATAAAACACGTTACACTGAGTATCCGCACAGTCCGGAGATTTTATTTATAATTTGTATTCCAGGACAATAACCCCCCGAGCAAAATACCCCCGGACAAAAAAACCCCGTGCAATAAACCCCCCGGACATATACCCTCCAAGCAAAAAACCCCCGGTGCAAAAAAACCCCGGTCTATATAAATAGCATAATTCATTTTATTAAAATATTAAACATTATTCAATGCGAACCAATAATTATTACATTTTCTTCGAAAATATGACACTGTAATTTGCAAAATAAGGTATACCCAATTACCTATTTTATACTAAAAATAAGTACAGTATACATTTTGTCACTATCAAACCTGGCCTGGGACCGCTAACCTAACCTTAGGTGCACTTTATCTCATTATATTTATAACATAAAGTAATTTTATTAATAAAAAATTAATGAAAATTAATAAAATTGAATTAGGCTATTTATATCGACCGGGGGTTTTTGCACCGGGGTTTTTTTGCCTGGGGGGTTTTTGTCCGGGGGTATTTGTCCGGGGGGTTTATTGCACGGGGGTTTTTGACCGCGGTTTTTTTTTGCATGGGGGTTATTGTCCTGTCACCATAATTTGATAGTCGACTTTATAATGATCATAAAGTCGGATATGATCACAGTGACCTATTTATCGTTATCTTTAACTACATTTTTTGTAATTCAGTTTCCTTTAACTACATTTGGTAGTAGATCGTAATTTAACTTTTTCGTTTCTTCTGACCCATATGTCCCAGCAGACATATTTCCCCATCTCAAATCATTGGTAGGATTCAAGATGTTCGCGCGAACTGGTTGCTAGACAGTTTAAATCCCACAAAAAAATGTAGGCTTAGGGCTACCTCTTTCTAACGAGGATTACAAAATAGAGTTTTTCCGATTATCTTCTATTCCTAAAATTCCGGTTCCATGTTAAAAAGTCTTATCTTTGTCTACTTTTTTTTTCAGTATTGAAATATTTTTTTATTTCTGGTGAATGATGCTTCAATTCTGTTACCATGAAGTACAACAAAAAATAGTTTAAGGGGACCGTTCCCGGGAAAAATTGCAAAATTAAAGAAAAAAAAATTATTGTTTAAATAGTTGCTTTTTAACATCATAAATTTTTGAGGATCATTCCCATATGACGAACCTCACCAAATTTAATTCAAACAAATTATTTATAAGTATTAAATCAGTTTTTTGAAGAAACTAATACTTTTTGAGATATGAGAATTTGAAATTATTTATTTCCTATGTATTACTGAAGGATTGAGAACTTCAGTAATGAAAACTCGTGTTTTCATTGAAATTACTTAAACAATATTTATTTTTTACATGAAACAGTAATGTAGTTTGGTGTATCCGCTAGTTTGTTGTATCATGATGGAATAATGACCTGGCAGGGGAGCTCATGATATAATAAAGTTATATCATGGGGGAGCTCGAGGGGCGCACGGCAAGCCCCCCGAAATACATAAATCGGATATATTTTCAGTTTCAGTGATATTTTCAATTTATTACTTCTATGCTGACTTAAATATGTTAGCCCTCATACACCCCTGCCAGGGCATTAAACAATCATGAAGTGTGCAGTACAACAAACTAGCGGATATAACAAACTACATTACGGCTATCTTTGACCAAAATTTGCCAAAAAGCGTGAAACACGAATTTTTTTAAAAGTTCCCAATCCTTCAGTAATACATAGGAAATAAATAACTTTAAACACTCATATCTCAAAAACTATTAGTATGTATTACAAAAAAATGTTTTGATTTTCGGTTTCTATATGGACAAAAATACACAAACAAAATAATTTGAATTAAATTTGGTGAAGATCGTCAAATGAGAAAGATCCCTAGATTATTATATGTTAACTTATTTAATCATCATACTTACCTAGATGGTTTTTTTTTCAGTGTCAGTACTTTCTATATATGCTAGGCAGTTACTGCGCTGTCCTCAGATAGGGTAAGTTCCAATTTATCAGGCGATTTCAAATTTTCGGTCACGTATGAAATATAGTATATAGTAACCAAAACTATGCCAGTAGGGTAATTAATAAACATTTATAGATTTTCAAACTATTTTTAAAGACTCAATCTACATAATATTTTAAACTAATTTTTACAATTTTAATCAAAGTGAATTTTAAATACTTAGAACACACTGAAGGTGCGGTTACTAATTTGTTAGAAATGCCAATACGCTCTTCCAACTCTCCAGGTGTTAGCCATGGTACAACGTGTAGAAAGAACAGGTTGCTAGCGGAGGATTTAGCAGAATCTATAAAGAAAAAATACGAAAAATAAATCACCTAGTTATATACTAATTTACAATTATCTATATTAAGTTAATGATTTTAAGTAGTGCGGTTGAATAGTAATGAATGAGCATTAAATTATATAATTTATAAATTGTTAAGGTAATTAAGTGAAATAATTCGTAATAGTAATTAAATAGTAATTCGTAATAGTAATCAAATAGTAATTCGTAATAGTAATCAAATAGTAATTCGTAATAGTAATCAAATAGTAATTCGTAATAGTAATCATATAGTAATTCGTAATAGTAATCATATAGTAATTCGTAATAGTAATCATATAGTAATTCGTAATAGTAATCATATAGTAATTCGTAATAGTAATCATATAGTAATTCGTAATAGTAATCAAATAGTAATTCGTAATAGTAATCAAATAGTAATTCGTAATAGTAATCAAATAGTAATTCGTAATAGTAATCAAATAGTAATTCGTAATAGTAATCAAATAGTAATTCGTAATAGTAATCAAATAGTAATTCGTAATAGTAATCAAATAGTAATTCGTAATAGTAATCATATAGTAATTCGTAATAGTAATCATATAGTAATTCGTAATAGTAATCATATAGTAATTCGTAATAGTAATCAAATAGTAATTCGTAATAGTAATCAAATAGTAATTCGTAATAGTAATCAAATAGTAATTCGTAATAGTAATCAAATAGTAATTCGTAATAGTAATCAAATAGTAATTCGTAATAGTAATCAAATAGTAATTCGTAATAGTAATTAAATATGCATGGAAGTAAAAAAAAATATTATTTAATTATCTGGCACCTTATCTCGCATTGTTAGAAAAACCCTAAATTACAACAAAGTAAACTTTGTGGTAAGGTACCTTACCCTATTTATGCATTTCAGTCTCCAATCCTTGTAGTCTCCTTCACAGTCAGCGCATAGTGGTCCCTCTGTCCGAACATGGACTTACTCCATCCTGACTATGCCTACTGCTACCATATTGTAGTTGTAGTCCATACAAATCAAGAGACTGCAAAATTCAGCAGACTAATTAGTTGAAGTCACTGCTATCAATAGAATGCGCAATAGAATGCGCAAAATTGATCACGGTCATATATCTGATGAGTAGTTTTCAGAGTGGGATGTTAGTGCGCTTTCTTCTAGTTTTATTTATCTCCACTGACAAAATTTCTCCCTGCAAACCATTTCCACCGCATATACTTTCATCAGCCATCGCCTGCTCAGGACTCAGATTCTAGATGGGAAAACTGACACAAAAGATTTAGACGAATGCCCGGTACCCATGCCTCATAATATAGTTAAGTTTATAGCAATTTAGGTTCTTTCAAAGCAAATAGAGACATGGGCACCAGATAATACGTATTTATAATATATTTTTGATATATAGCTACCTATAGCTAATTAAAATAAAAGTTGATTAATTATTTTATATAGTCTTTCTTAGATGACCGAAAATGTGGAACCGTCCGATAATTCAGAACTTATCCTAGTATCTTCAGTAAAGTGTTCTGATAATTTATATATTTTAAAACTAGTTAGTCTACCTATAGTTAGGGTTACACAGGTAAATTCGGTCCTTTAATTTCTAATTTCGGCCCTATTAAGAAAGTCTCAAAATCCTTCTGAAATTAGTTTAGCTATATATTGAATTGTTGAATATCATAAAAAGCTCAATTTGTGATTTATTTCACGAGTGCTTTGAAGCCATGGTGGTTATTAGTGTTTCTGAGATAAGAGGCCACAGTTAGTTAAAGTGCCGCAATTTACCTACTTGACCCTACTTCTCTATGAACGGGATAACTCTGTCCAGGGAGGAAGTCGGTAAAGCTCCTTCAGATGAAATAGTAGAGATAACTCCCTCCAGGGAGGTAGTTGGAAGAACTCCCTCCATGGAGGTAGCTGTAAGAACTCCATCCATGGAGGTAGCTGGAAGAACTCCTTCCAAGGAGGTAAAGCTTGAAGAACTCCCTCCAGGGAGGTATTCGGGAGAACTCGTTCCTGGGAGCAAATAAGGAGAACACCGTCCAGGGTTTTGGCAGTAAGAACTCCAACCATAGGTGAGCCTTTTGATATATTATACATTGTTGGTATTTAATTAAAGTCTAAATTAAGAGTGTATAATTTACAAAATTATTAGGATCAGCAAGGAGAATCCATTGCATTTATTAGAGCTATATTTATACTACATCTGAAAATTTATAAATAGTTCAATATTTTACATAAATAAATTACCTATATGAAACAGTTCTCAGTTAATAATTCTCTTCATTTCTTTATTAATATTGTTTTCTACATTTTCTGAATCTACTTTCAGATCTTTATGAAGAATTGATGGAGTAGATCAACGTCATCAAACATCGGAGTCCTCTTCAATTCCTTTGAATGATTCAAAAACAATTATGCTAGGTGAAAGTAAGTATTTGAAAATGTTAGATGACTTTTAAATATGTATTTGCAATATGATTTGCTCTTACTTTTTCACATAGATTTAGGGATTCCAGACATGAAAAGAATATCGAAGCTGTCGCTATCTCATCACAAAAGGAAAAAGAGTAGGTTATGTAATTAATAATCTCTATTCAACGTATATTAATATACAAATCTCTTATTTCAGGAATTTGCAACTTCTTATAGTCGTAACAGCCAATGACGAGGATTCAGATTGTAATTCTGAATAATAAATCTAAAACTGAAATGTTAATATTTCTTTCCAATTTGACCTCTGTAATTCTATTAGCATATTTCTACATCAGTGCATATTAGTAAGATGAATTTCACTAAAATATGGTCTAGGACTCTAAAAGATAAAGGCTTTAATATTATTTATTAAGTTATAGTATAATTGCAGCATATCAAGTATTTATTCTATAAACATTTGTTTTTGTAATCTAGCCTGGTTATTTGAATTATCTAGCCTACCTATTTATCAACTGACCTATTGGAGTTATTTACGTCATCTAATTAATTATTAATAAAATGACCAGATGAAGTTATTTATTCAATCTGATCTATTTATTTACAACTAATAACCATATATCAATTCATCGGATCAAAAACATTTCAAAAGTCTAGGTGATCAATTATTTTTTTAAATCAAAATAGTATGCAACTATGCATACCACAGAAGCAAAAGTAAAAAATAAATAGTCTAATCTAATTGATACCGGGACCTAACTCAAGATTATGATTTAATAGAGTAAATATAGTGACTGAAAAAGTCATGTAAAAAGTTTGGCTACTGCTAACAGGACCGAGATTTCAACCTACACTAATAGTTGATATACATTTACTTAGTTTACTAGTAGTTGCTATAACCAACACGAGATGTTGATATAACCTACACGATTAGTTGATATAACCTGCACGAGTAGTTGGTATAACCTACACGAGTAGTTGGTATAACCTACACGAGTAGTTGATATAACCTACACGATTAGTTGATATAACCTACACGAGTAGTTGGTATAACCTACACGAGTAGTTGGTATAACCTACACGAGTAGTTGGTATAACCTACACGAGTAGTTGGTATAACCTACACAAGTAGTTGGTATAACCTACACGAGTAGTTGGAATAACCTACACGAGTAGTTGGTATAACCTACACGAGTAGTTGGTATAACCTACACAAGTAGTTGGTATAACCTACACAAGTAGTTACTATAACCTACACGAGTAGTTGGTATACCACATAGGAGTGATTGGAGTCAGGCGCGTATACAAGGGGGGGGGGGCATTTGGGGCAGATGCCCCCCCTTGAGGTCTGATATTTTTAAAATAAATCTACGGATCAATAAAAATATACGGATTAATCCTCGAAATTGAAGAAATGTCAATTATTTGAGTATTTTTTAATTGCTTTGAACATGCTTTAACAATGTGATCTTTCAGGAGCGTCATTTTTAAATTGCGATTTGTATTATGTATTTAATGCTTCATGTTGTATTATGTATACGCTATTTTGTTCATGAAGAATGGATTTTTATCCCCCCATTAATATTAGCCATAGAGTAATGATAAACTACTCTAGAGTGAGAAAGTGTTGCAGCGATTGCAGGACGCTAAAGGTGTGATTCAAATGCGGCGGCTGAAGCGGCAAGAGCCATGCGTTTCAAGCCGCTCGGCTCTCGTTTTGGACTGCTATCCGATATATCCCATGTACCCCTTTCCAATGAAGCTTCTACAGCCGTACGGCCGAAGTGGCTCTGGGCCAGAGGCTCAAGCAACTAAGGCTAGAGTCGCCCAAGGAGCAGTCCATCCGCTGCGGCTAGTAGTCATTTTTACAGCTCCCTTTAATATTTGGAGGGTAAATAAGTGAAGCGTGATAACAGACAAAGTTTGCTGTTAATTTAGGTATCTTTGGTAGTGTTTCCATTCAATATTAATAAATTAATTAATATTAATAAATAAATAATTATTATTAAATGAATTATTATTAATGATTATATTAATTAATGTTATTTAATGAATTAATATTAATAAATGAATTGCCTAATATTAATAAATTAATTACCTAATATTAATAAATTAATTACCTAATATTAATATATTGATTACCTAATATTAATAAATTAATTACCTAATATTAATAAATTAATTAATATTAATTCATTTATTAATAAATTATTTAATACTTAATAAATAAATTTATACAAAATAAATAAATTTATACAAAATAAATAAATCTATACAAAATAAATAAATGTATGCAAAATAAATAAATTAATAATTAATACTAATAAATAAATTAATACTAAAAAATTAATTAATTAATACTAAAGAAATTACTGAATTCTAATAAAATAATTAGCAATTGAAAAAAGTACTTCAAAGTGACGGTTGTTGAGCTGCTCCACCTTGTCGAATTCCAATGCCGGTTCTGAAGCGGCTAGAGAGACGCGGCTCAATTCACTCGGCTCTCCTTTTGGACTGCTATCCGATATATCCCATGTACCCCTTTCCAATGGAGCTTCTACAGCCGTACGGCCGAAGCGGCTCTAGGCAAGAGGCTCCATCCGGTACGACTGTACTGCTCTTGGAGCAGTCCAGCCGCCACAGCCTTGCGGCTAGTTGTAATTTTTGCTGCTATCTTTTAATATTTGGAAGGCAAATAAGTAAAATGTGATAACTGACAAAGTTGGCTGTTGATTAAATATGAGTAGAATGTCATACATCACACTGCTATTTTCCCTCCATTTTCCTACTATAGTGTATTTTCCCGTTTAAAATTTCTTTACTCACATTTTTCCTAAATAAAAATTTTCTTACACATAATTTTTCTACGTATATTTTTTAGATATATATATTTTTTATTGATAATCTATTAATTTTAATGGGAATTACACTAGTATCAATATAATCCCGTGTATCAGGTCACATTTTTTTATGTTAAAAATGATAATTATCTAACACTAGTGTAATTGCCATTAAAAATAGTGGGTTATCAATAGTAAAAATTATATAAATAAATTGAAAAAAATATATACCTAAAATAATTATATTAAAAAAATGTTTGGTAAAAAAGTGTAGGTATGTAGAATATTATATAAAATAAAAAAATATATATATCTGAAGAATAAATTTAAAAAACTGATTATAAAAAAATATACCTACCTAAAACTAAGTTTAAGAAATTTGTTAACGAATATTAATTTTGTTAAAGAATATTTGTTTAAAATTGTATCTAAAAATATTTCTGTATAAAATGTATGTAATTTTTGTCAAAAAAATCTGTGTCAGAAAATATTTGTGTTCGAAACATATATGTAATTCATTTTCTATACATTAAATGTTAAAGCGTGACATTTTTCTTGCAATCAACCAACAGACAAAGACACACTGTGTATTAGTATATAGGGTGATTTCTTATATGTGAAACTGTCCGATATTTCGTAACTCACCCTAATTATTTCGCATAATTAATAGATTATTATTCACTTACGTCAAAATATTTGAGTAATCTTTATTTGAAATACAACTTAGAGCTTTCCATAGGCATAAACAATATATAAGTTCATCTTTAAATTCCTATAAAATAAATAAATAAATAATCACAAGACGAAAATTATCAGAAAAGAATATTCGTTTTCAATTTAGCTATTTTAATTAATTCTAGAGCGAAAATGATAACCAAAGCAGCGTCATGTTGGCCAGAGTCATGGAAGTGGCCAGAGTGCTAGTCAATTAAATTGAGCCAGACAAAGGTGTTACATTCGTTCCACATCTCACCTCAAAAAAGAAAAGTCTAGACCTCAACCTTGATGTAAGTTATTTCAGATGCCTAATAAATAGTAATAATCAAGATAGATCGAAACTAACCGTATTTTCCTTATCATTTCCCATTGCTTAATTAATTAATTAATGTATTTCACTCAATACCTAGATAGGTAAATTGTTTTAACACAGTAGATATAGCTTCAAGTAATTTTGATTATAGTTTGTACCATCATTGTTTGTACCTACAATCACATGCATTAAGCTTTATTAATAATATTTCTGTCAGCTCTTTGCATTCATGTCTTCTAAGTTTTAGCTCTCGTAAATGTACATTAGTCTTCCTTTGAAAATATATTTGTATTTCATAGAAAACGCCTACTTATCTCCAAGCTCATAGAAAAGTGTACCTATTTGCTGGTAAACTGATGTATTTATGATGCACTTGAATATTAACAAATCAGGGGAACTTGATATTGAGTTTGGTTTATTTTAATTGTATTTAGTAATGATTTAAAAAGTAAATATATTAACAGAGCATTAACAAAGAATCTTCTTCGTTTTCTTCCTCTATCTATGAGGTATAAATAAAGGAGGTCCTCACGTGCTTCGGCCATCATATGAACAGTGAAATTGACGCTTGTAGAGCGGCTACAGACGTAGCATTGGAATTCATATCAGTGGCTAGAGCCACGCGTCTGCAGCCGTATGGCTCGAGCAGTGTGGCTCTTGCCGCTTCAACCGCCGCATTGGAATCCCACCTTAAGGAAAACGGTGTAAAACCTTATTTTGTTTCAGTTATATCATTTCTCCATTAAACTGACGCTAGATTGCCAGTCACGTGACCTAAAAATAAGAATTTTAGCATCCCGCAAGACGCGATATTATTCTGACCACTGACTCACCACTTGATATTAGCATTGATCATCAACCTTAAAAAGTTTCTGAATTTGAGAAGAAATGGATTGTCTTGCAGTTTTCCAAAACACCTTCTCCTTCAACAGTATGCCGAAAATTCATGCTACATTTCAAGATAAGTGAAAGGGCAGAAAAATCTTGACACCTGAAACAGACTGGTTCTTTCTATCCACAAGAAAAAGCAAATGAAAACAAAACCATAAACAATAGAAACAGTGATTTAGGGGGTGAATAGTTTCTTTGAAGAACCCCTCAGTTGCTCTCTCAGGAAAGCTCTTCAAAAGATTTCACTCACCAAAACCACGTGGTGGAGGAACCTCATACATTAACTTGGTTTCCGTTTTTATCATTACACTTCAGTTCAACCATCAATGAAAAACAGAAATAGCAGTTCTGTCAGTGGATTCTGAAGCAATCATCCAACATTGCCAATTAAATCGTTTGGACAGATGAGAAGTTCTTTTGCCTCCATCAAAAACAAATCGAAAAATTACGAATGAAAATCATCGAAATATCTGGAAAACAAATAATAGGTATGATGCTAAGGTATTGATCTTCGTTGCAATTATTAAACTGTTCATGCATTCCTTGATGAATTTGGCAATTATGGATAAGCGAAGAGGGCCTTATCATGAGAGGACATCGCGTTATAATTCCTGATTCTTAGCAAGAAACATTATTAAAATAAGCTCATGAAGGTCATCTGGGTATTGTAAAAACCAAATAACTGCTACGAAGCAAGGTGTGGTTTCCCAACATCGACAAGAAAGTTTATGAATTAATATAAAATTGCTTAGCCTGCTAATCAGTAACAGACTAAAGTCAGAGTTAACCACTGCACATGTCAGAACTACCTAAATACTGTTGGTAGCAACTTTCCATGGATTTTCTTGGTCCCATAGAAAATCAAAAATATCTATTTGTTGTTCACGATGATTATTCCCGATATCCAATAGTGGAGGTTTTAAATAATCTTCAAGCAGACACTGTGATAGATTCATTTGATAAAATTATCGGCATGTTTGGAGTTCCGTAAGAAGTAAGAACAGATAACGGCCCTCCATTCACCTCCTCAAAGTTTTAGCATTATTGTTAGCAATTGGATATTCAACATCGGAAAGTTACACCAGGACATCCAAGAGCCAACGGTGAAGTTGAAAGAATGATGAGAAATTTGAGAAAATCCATAAGAAGTTCATTAGTTGAAAATAGAAATTGGTTATAAGAAATTTAAACTTATCTACGAAATTATCGTGCTACTCCTCATACTAGTACTAATTTTTCACCCTATGAAGTTATGTTTAATCGAAAAATGAGAACACGATTACCTGAACTGGAAGAAATATAACAGAAAGTAAATGATAATATAACGGTACCGATTAGAAGAAATGACTAAATCTCAAAATATAAAATGAAACACTATGCAGAGAGACACCATAAGAACTACAAGAAAGTGAATATTGGTGATATGGTTCTGTTGAGGAATCATTAGAGAAACAAGAATGATCCTATTTTTGATCCTACACCAATGACTGTAATTGCTAAAAAAGGATCAATGATTACAGCAACGAATGATGCGCAAAGAAGAGTAACAAGAGACATATCACAATTCAAATAAATTCCAACCGAAATTGATACCAACTCAATAAATGAGAAAAGTGAAGATGTGGACTTTTAGCAATAATTTCCTAGCTAAAACTAATAATATGATTGTACCGAGGTGATTTAAAATGAAGAAGATTGCACAAAGACTAATGAAGAGGATTAAGAATTAATAACTGAATAACTTGAAAATCCTTCTACCTTAGAAGAGAATACTATGTAACCCGAAATTGAATTAGAACCTGAATAACTAGAGAGTGCGGATCAAGAAATTAGAGAAGTACTGATCGCCTTACCTACTGATTTCATAAATGAGGAAGGGGAGAGATGTAATATTCATATTATTTATTCTATTAATTAGGAAATCTATTTATATGCCCTGTATCCATGTTACTTACAATACCTTTATTATTACTGTCTTTACTCTAATAAATTACTTATATGCTGGAAACGGATTATGATAATAACCTACAACTCTTGAAATATTATACTTGTCATCGGTTAATGGTGTTTCAAAACTCTGGTTTGACCCCAGCCTGCAACTACTTCACTTTGGTGGATGCAACTGCACATTGCACAAATGCAGCTCTTGAATTTCAAAGGAAAAGTTTTGAGGTAGAGTGATTTGCAGAACTACGAAAATAAATTTTTGTTCATTACACAGTCCAGATCTGAACCCTTTGGACTTTCAAATATGGGCTGCTGCACAAACTCGAGTTTATAAAAAAAAAATTCCAATGAGTCTCTTATACAATCTATTCAAAGCTTCGCTCAAATATATAACAAGAAGACTTAAGAAAGTATGCAAGAATGTTCTGAAGTGTGCGTCGTTCTGTCTTCAGACTGGAGGGGGTCATTTTCAACAACTTTTGTAGGACCTTAGGAGATGTGCCTCATATGATATAAGAGAATGAATGTTTAATAATAAAAATCCTTTCTTTTCCTTCAAAGTGATTTATCTATATAATGGTATTTGATTTATTCTAAGTGCCTCTAATTCGCAATTTAAAAAATGTCGTATCTGATGGAACACAGTGTATAATGAATAATATGATTTTGATGATTTTTGCTGCAGCCAATGATTGAATATAATGATTAAGTTGTTGACGACATATTTAAATAGCGAATTAGAAGCACTTCTAAGGCATCAATTTTCATCATAGATACAACATGTTGATGGAAAAGAAAGTATTATTATTAAAAATTTATTGTCCTATATCGTATGAAGCACATCTCCTGAGACCCTACAAAAGTTGTTGATAATGACCTCCTCCAGCCGGAAGACAACGAAGCTATCTTCAAAACATTCTTGCAAAATTTCTTGGGGGTCTCCTAGTTATATCTTTCAGCAGAACTTTGGACACTTTGTATAAGAGACTCAATGGAATCTTCTTCTTTTTTCAAATATAATTTCTCGAGTTAGTGCAGCAGCCAAGAAGTGAAAATCCAAAGGGTTGAGATCTTCACTGTGTGCTGTCCAGAGATTTTGCATTCATCTGCTAATGAATCGACCTCGAAACTTTTCATTGAGAAATTCTAGATCTGTATTTGTGCAATGTGGTGGAGCTTCGTCTTGAATCCACCAAAGTGAAGAACGAGTTGCAGAATGGTGCAGTCTGGGCCAAATAATGCCCTGGAGCAATCTGAGATATGAAACACCATTAATCGATGACAAGTTGCCATCATCGTCAAGGATTACATGAAAGGTTAGATCAGCATCATACCTATCATTTATTCCATTGGTATTTCAAGGATTTTCATTAGTCTACACTCCATTGTTTTTTAGATTTTTTTTTTTGATGTAGGTAAAGGAAACTCTCGTTGGATGGTTGCTGCAGAATCCACTAACAAAACTGACTTCTCTGTGCTTCGTGCACATCATTTAATGGTTGAAATGAAGTGTAATGATAAAAACAGACACGAAGATCATGTCTGACGATCCTCCACAACGAAGATTTGATGGGTGAAATCTGAGAATTTTTTTCTGAGAGAACAACTAAGGGTTTCTTCTAAGAAACTCTTCGCCTCCTGAATCACTGCTTCTGCTTATTTAAGTTTTATTTTCATTTGCTTTTTCTTGTGGATAGATTTTAGAAGCAGTCTTATTGAAAAGACCACGAACTCTTGTAAACTTTTTCAGGTGGTAGGATTTAGCCGCCCTTCCATTTATCTAGGAGTGAAGCATGAATTTTCGGCGTATTGTTGAAGGAGAACGTGTTTGGCAAGCTACAGCATACAGGACGATCTATTTCTTCTCAAATTCAGAAACATTTTTATGGTTGAAGATCAATGCTAATATTAATGGAATGTTAAAATCCATTCTTCATGAACAAAATGACGTATACATAATACTACTTGAATCGTTTTAAGTTCTCCCAATTAGCAATTTAAAAATGACGCATCTGATGGAACACAGTCACAGTCTAAGCATGTTCAAAACAATTAGAGTATTCAAATAACTGACATTTCTTCAGGTCAGAGGATTTATCCGTAGACTTTTTTCAGACACAATTAAAAATTTGAAAAGTGCCCCCCCCTTGACCGAATCCTTGATACGCCCCTGATTGGAGTAACATACAAAAGTAGTTGATGTAACTTCGTTCTGTAGTTTTTAGAACCATTACATATAATTGGTTCAACAATCACGAGTAGTGTTGACTATCACAGGTAGGGGAGGATGGTCATTAATGGGACAAAAAACACAGAAAGATTGATATTTCATTTACTAAGGGCAAAGATGAAAAAAAAAAATCCATGTGTAATATACAGTAGCGGACAAAATATAAGGGTAGGCAAAAACAATTCATCTAAATCTTTAATTTCATGAAAAGTATTATGGGGGAAAGAATAAACGAGGTCACTTTGAATTTTATTAGCAAAAACCGTGGAGTTTTCAGTCAATATTTTGAGATTTGACATTGTTGCATAACATAAGCACCTCCCACACGTAGTAAGAAAAAAGTTGCCAATTAGTGAATAGTTAATGATCACATAGATACCAATTAGTGATTTTTTTGAATATTCAAAAACAATTCCAGTTAAATAATGTCGAATACGAAATTTTCCTTTCGATTAAAGTTAACATTACAATTAAGCCAGTAATAAAAATATGACATGTATTTTAATTTCTTCAACAATTCTTTCAAAATCTAAGAAAAAATTCGTATCATTCATTATATTATATGTTTTACAACATGCAACTTAAGCTAAATAGCGCTTAACGTATTTGCCTAACATAACTTCGAGATTATCTAAAGTATTGTACTTTAATCAGTAATTAGGAATAATTCCTTCGATCAAACTATTTTGCATCGCAAACCTAACGAAATATGGGGAAAAAGATGGAAAAGTTTTAACTGTATCATTGCAGGTTTCATGATTTTTTGCGGCAATTGTATTGTCAAATTTTCCACAGCTTTGAGAGTTAGAATAGTTTGGTTTGTTATACTTAAATATTCATTAATGATTGGTAAGATATAAACCACGATATTTCATCGTATTTAATTTTCAATCTTGCTTTTTTTATGATATTTAAGACAGGTCAATCATGATTCATGACACACTTTATACAAGTTTGGGCTTGGGACTACATCCGCACAGAACAGATGCAACAGATTGGCCCATGTGGATCGAAAAGCAACTGCACCAAACATTTCAAGTGTATATTATATGCAAGAATTTAATCATGGGACATAGAAAACAATATTTTATAAACAAATGGGCAATGGTTAGTAGGCAAAAAATGAAGCATGAATTTCCTAGTTCTTTTGAACTATTTATTCATTCAAAACTTTACTATCAAAGCTCAAAAGGCATTGAAGATCAAGGTCAAGAAGATATTTAACAACAATTCTAGTAGAGAAAAGAAACATGCCGAAAGATACCGGTTTTCACGAAATTCTTTTTAATTTCTACCTTGTCAGTTTTTAACGCTACTTGCAGTTTTAGAGGACATTTATGCTCTTCAACTAGGAGATCAGATTTTTTTAGTAGACTTAATTTACTATCACCTCTTTATTTTACTCTTCCATCCTTGAGGGCATTTATCGGTGCTTGTCTCACTTGTATGTCACATTACTTGGTAAGTGACATAATTCATCGGGTAGCCTATCTGCATCCATGAGCATAGTCATTGACTGGTGGTTGGTAACTGTATATGGAGTTACTTTTTTCTCTGACTGCTTCTTAGAGTCCATTGTAATTTATTATCCTTAAAGGTGGTAATAAAACGTCTGGTAAAACAGACGTTAAACCATAGACTAAATTTATTAAATTAAATCGCATATCATTCAATTCATGAATTACCTTTAAAGCTTTATTATTTATTTATACCCTTTATTCTGCAATTTTGTAAAAAGAGGAAAGGACTCTCGAGAATGGGAATTCGGATGTAAACTTATATCCTCTGACCTGGTTAGACGAGTTTGCTCCATTAAGGTATATTCGCAATAGATTTTTTTATATATAATATTCCTTTTGCAGAGAATCGGAGTTGAAATTTTATGACTTGTCAAAAACACGGCATTTATCATAAATTCATAATTATTTACAGTTCTATCTTTCACTAGCTGTCCAATTATCTTAAGCGCAAATAAAAGCTACCCTCGTTAGGATATTAGTCTTAATTTGAATTTAATTCAAATTTAATATCCAAATCAAATTGTTCGCTGAATGATTAACTATTTACTCCAGTAAATCGAGGTTCAATTTAGCAAAATAATTTTGGAAATATCCAAAAGGCAATTTATGGTGAATCGAAATCGAAGATTCAAATCTGAAAGGCATAAGCATTCGCAACAAATAGGATAAAGAATCAATATATTTAACAAACGCTTTTCAAATCAAATTAAATTCATAAGCGTTAAAATGATGTAATAAAGAATTTTACAAGTAATATATAACTCTAGTAACAGTTAGAAAAAATCAAGTTATATACAGAAGTTCCTATATAAATTTTCTATTCATAATAAGCATATACAGACAGTTTTATTGATCAATGAATCTATGAATGTTGTTGTACGGGAGTACGTAAATATGGAACAAACATTTAAAACAAACTAGATATAAATTTAATTATAACAATGAATTAATGAACGGATTCAAAATAAAAAATAAAGTTGTATATATCTAAACTAATACCATCGCATAAATATAAAAATATAAAATAATCCGATATTGATTTCCTAATATTTAGTGTAGCCTCCTTAGACTTCCAGACACTCTTCTATGCGACGAGGCATACTTCTAGCTAGATTTTCAAAGAAATAAGGAAAATTTCTAAATTTATTCCACATGCTGGCTACGTGCTGTTCATGAGCTTCAGACGATCTTTCATTGGCATGGTCCCACTCGTTGACTATCCAGCCCCACACATTTTCAATCGGATTAAGATCCGGATTTCTTGCCGGCCAGCGTAGGGGTTGGAAGTCGCCATTGTCTCTGACTTATAGTAAGTCAGTATAGTATAGTCTCTGACTTATATAACACAATCCTATAAGTAGATTCGATTTCACGTCCTTCACTCGAATAAGAAATCTCTACTTGCATTTTCTAACTTTTATCTCAAACCAATCGTTAATCTTCTCATAATTAAGGGAATATTTCATATTTGTTCCTTTGTTTGATGTGCCTGGAAACATTATTTACTACTGAATAGATTATGCGTTCCATATGTATTTGTGTATGATAAAGAATGTAGGATGAAATTTGTAAGTTTCAATATTTAATATTGTGCGGTGTATGTTCCATATAATTTGTGGCAGATTTGAGCGAAACCCACGCCTCAATTCCAATAGATGTAGGGAGTTAGAAGTTGAAAAAAAATCTGTGTGATCCACTACTTATTTTTCATGTATGATATCAAACGAAAATGATAATAAGAAACCATTCAAACTCAATGTAGACAAAGAAACGCCTAAATCAGCCTCTCCTCAACAATAAAAATGACCAAGTCAATTTTCAATATAGATCTAATCTCCAGTCACCAGCGGTACGTGTTACATATTTTTCCTATATTTGGTCAAATAAATCATAATTCGTAATTTACTAACTCTTAAAATAGGGAAGAATAGTGAGTAAAATCTATTTTGATGACTGTGTCGAAAAATTAGACTAGTATGAACAATTTTGCAGTTGCCCCAACCCTGCCAAAATAGCCAGTGTAGTGCTCCACACTTAGGGAGCTGTGGTGCTCCGTGGGGAAACTGATGAGAAAGGAGCGTTACATGCAAGAAATTGAAGAGGAAAAGTAATAGCTGCATGACTACGAAACAAACATTTCAATAATAGGGAGTATACTTGATTTAGATGTCCTGAGGGTAGCCATTGCTCTCAGAGTGGGTGCCAGAATTTGTGTGACTCATTCGCTGCTGTGATAATGGGATGCATGTTAGAGGACTGCATGGCCTGTCTTCAGTGTCTTGTAGGTACAGTTCTGGGTATAACCCGAGCCATGCGACAATGAATGATGTTGTAAAGTGGGCTTTGCAGAGAGCAGGACTCCCATCAGTACTAAAAAATGGAGCCTTCTGGCCAAATGGTATTACTGGCTTTCCTTACATGAATGAAAAGAGTCTGATTTGGGATTGCTCGTCTGTTGACACATTTGCCAAGACACACCTAGATGATTCCGAGGTTGAGGCCGGATCAGCTTCCGGGGCTGCGGAGAACCGTAATCTTCAGAAATACTTCGCCCTTAGAGATGCTTAAATATTTTAGCCAATAGCTATTGAGTCCAAAAAAGCGTACGTCAGTACCACCTCCTCAATCATGAAGTCCATAGGAAGACGACTAGACGCCTTGTTGAGACAAGGGAGACTGCATTGTTCCAACAGCAAATGGCTCTCGCTATTCAGAGAGGGAATGCCTTCAGCATCCTCTCAGCCGCGAAAGAGAAGTTTTAGAGGGTCGGGTCCACACCTTCAAGGAACTCAACCCCTCACTTATAGTTCTGGAGGAATTTCCTCTTTTGTACAGATTTTCTCCTTTTTGTTTTTTTAATGGAAAATATTGTTTTTTTTTAACAAAAAAATAGTGTTTTTGCAAGCAAATCAGGTTTTTTTTCAGCAATCAAATTGCCCCCTACGATAAAATTCCCTTTTACCATACCTCGATTTCTTTCTATTCAACTCAGAAAAAATGAAAGCAGTATTCAAATTATAGATGCAAAATATTGGACGATCATGTATATTGTTAACGTTTATTTGGTGATGATGTATTTGTTTCAAAGTTTAATTTGAATATTCAGTTTTATATGTATAAACATTCTTAAAAATTTGTGTTTTATATTTTGCTTGGGCCCCGAACTGTTGTAATTTGGATTATGTTTTGTCTATTGCCATTTTCCCTTTGTCCATCATTTTTTCAACGCTCCTTGTGGTTCTATAGGATAAAACTAGGGTTTTAACCTTAAACTATGAAGTTCAATAGCCTTCATCGCAGTTTTCATTCAAATTCACCTCTTCATTCTCCTCTTCTAACCGTAAGTTCACACATAGGTGGTTTTCTTTTTTTCGTCTCATTTCATTGGTAAGCGACTGAATTGACGGAGTAGCTTTTCTGCATCTGTGAGAGCTTTGTCACCGACTGTTTGTAGGTTATTTTTGATCGTGAAGCCAGCTTTCTTTCTCACAGCTTCTTAAAGTCCCTTGTATTGGGCTTTCTTTTGACTTTATTCGTTTAGCCTTTGGTTCAGAAAACAGACATTAAGCCCCATACTAAATAAATTATCATCTATTACATACGGGGTTTTCTTTTCCTGGGCTTAATAATTGCCCAGTGCCCAACTATTGTCCTGGACCCAATTATTTGCGGGCCCGATTGTCAATGCACCGTTCTTTCATAACGTATCCTTTTTTATAGCTCTTCCATATGAAGATTGTGAAGTTTTCCTAAACTATTATTTTTTGGTCCACCCTAGTGTATGTATTTGCCACCGACCGTTCTCCTCTATCGTCGATCGTGCTGTGCAATCTGTGGATTCTTAATTAGTACAACCAGCGATCGCTCGTTGCGCGTTCGAGGGATATTGAAGACAGCCTTGACAATAATTATTTATAGTTAGCTTAGTGGTCTGGGGACAATTCCGTCCTTCCCATGCTGAGTTCGACAATGACAAAATATAATATTACTGTTTTACTGCTCAATAAAGTAACCTAAGTAAAAGATAAAGTATTTATTTTTTACATACCGAAACCACTAAGGGTGATAAGCCTTCATGAACCTCCAACCGGACCGCTAACCTAACCTTATGTAATAATTTTTAATGCTGCCTTCAATGTTCATTGAACGTTCAGTGATAGATCAATGGTTGCGGTAACGATGGATTTATAGATACGTAACGCGAATGGTGGGTTGAATATTAGTGGAATGAATGTTCTTAATGATTAAATGTAATGGAATTAACTGTGCAATGAGATAGAACAGAAATTTCTTCGCGAAATCTTTGGTTATCCTGAATAAAATCTTTAGTTTGCAAACTAATTGCGCAAAAAGGTAAAAATGCGAGAATTAATAATATGCTTAAGTCAAGAATTTATCCACTATGTTATTTTACTTATTTACAATTTTAAGATGTATAGCTTTACAAGTTTACATAGTAATTCAAGAGGTAATATTATTCCTATTTAACTCTGTACTATAGGAGGAGAAGCAGGGGGGGGGGGGGATTTTTATTATGTCTACAGCTTCTATAACTAATAAGTAATAGCTGATTGTTGTTGTGCATTCAACTCTTAAATGGTGAATTTAATTTCCTTAAATTCAGTGCAGGTATTCATTTGATTGTATCCTTGGCATGAATCACTAAAATTTCATGAAATCAGTTTTTTTCTTTTTATATCTAACTCTTCCCAATAAAGAATAGTTTTATCTATTTCACTAAATAGCTAAGCCTAATTTTTTTCAATAGATTTATATGAAAATAAATGAGCATAGTGTGAATCCATAAATATACTCTATTTCTCTACTAAAGAGGTATAAACATGAAATTTTACTCAGCATGTGGTTGGTGTTACACACTCTACGCCAAAATTTAAAAAATCATTTGACCAATTATATCATTAACTAATACAAATTAGCAGTGAAAAAATTTGTTTGAAACATGAACAACTTCATTTACTCTCAATACACCTCAGAAGTTCAATGCATTATTACTGGCAATGATAATATAAGGATACTAGTTAGGTATCCTGAGCGTTACTTTAGGTCACATTACTTTGTAAGTGACTGCATTTACACATAGTAACTTTCATAACCATTTGGTGGTAATAGGTGACTTATTAACCTCAATTAGATACCACAATCTGAATAAATCAAAACGAAGGGGAAAGACTGATTATCACAGAATCATTATATCGAAAATTAAGATGAAAAGGTCTAATTTAAATTAAATGCAATTATTTATACTAGATAAATTTTCATTCTTGTAAGTAAAGGAGGCTGGATTAGAAATAAATTTTGAATATGAAAATTAATTCATACCTCGATGAAGAAGTGATATGCACTATATTCATTGATACTTTTAAATTGTGCTTATTTTCATGATCATGAAAGATTAGTCGAAAATTAATTCACTTTATTCAAATTTTCTAATACTGCAAACTTTTATATCAATTTTGCATAGAATCCCATAACTGCTTCTCCTGAAAGCTGTTAGAGGTGAACGGACAGATGAGAAACACAAAGAGCTTCTTTAGGTTCCTGGATGTAGAAATTCCATTTATTCTTATATCATGTTTATATATTAATTTGGAAAACGAAACCTTCAATTTTTTGGTTCTGTACCGTAGGATTGAAATGTTCAATTGAAAAGTATTATATCTAATCATCTAGGCTATACATTAACTATTTTTCTATCTGACTACTTCTTCGAAGTCCCTTGTATCTCTTTTTCCATTTCATCTATTTGAGTCAGAGTAGAATTCAGAATCTATAATTCAGATAATAACTAATGTTTTGCGTTGGAATTATATGACTGGACTAGAAAATGAATGAGTATCAATTCACAAACAGTGAATTAGAGATTCTTAGCGAAGTTAATTAAGCAAAGAAAATATATTAAATACTTTGAATAAGATATATTTGTTATTTTTTTCTTTCTTTAATATTGTGAAGAATAAATTACATTAAATAATTTTTGGGATATCCATAATAATTAATTTATGAAGATATTAAAACAACCCTTTCTACACTCCTATAAAGCGGGAGCAACAATGACTCCCTTTATTAAAGATTCCTCTACGATGATCATAGGTACGACTGTGTATTCAATTTAGAAGTTGAAAAACTTATATAAATATACTTTTAATTTGCCTGACTGTTTATATTGAATAGGGGGTTAGTGCAATAAAAGCTGATAGATATTAAATCCAAGGAAGCTAAATATTTTTCGTGTTATTTCAAACGCAATTTAGTTATAAGGTTTTAATTTTTTAGTAATAGAAAATTATGAGTGGAAATATATTTTGAAGATGAAAATCAATTAAGACATAGATTCTATTCTTTCCATCAAAATTTGATATACAATGAAATCGGTCACTGCCTGTTGGTAGTTTTAGGTAACCAATCAATTAGCGTATCTTGAATTCACTGTTTCTCAGCTACACTTAATCGAAAAATAAGAAATATATATATAGCTCATCGGAATAGTTGAAGTAAATAGAGATTTCATCAAGAGCATATGATATTAAGTTTATATTAATACGACAAAATATAATTTTCTCCATCTTCAAAAAATATTCAACAAATTCACTAATTGGTATCTATATAGTCATTTACTATTCACTAATTGGCATCTTTTTTCTTACTACGTGTGGGAGGTGCTTATGTTATGCAACGTTGTCAAATCTCAAAATATTGACTGAAAACTCCACGGTTTTTTTAATAAAATTCAAAGTGACCTCGTTTATTCTTTCCCCCATAATACAAAACACAAATTATTGAAATTTTGCACGAATATTCATATAGAACTCATATGTATTCGTATGAATTTCAAAGCATTTGGACTAATATTCCAGGGATACTTCCATATTTTACTTCAAACACTAAATTTTGCTACGGTCAAAAGTTAAGGGTAGCCGTCATAAACTTTGAAATATTCGCGGATATTGGCAATTAACTTAATAATTTGTGAATAATTCTTTGCTATAGCATTCTAATACATCTTCTACCACAAAATTCTAATAATTTTGCACAATATGAAGGAGTTATCCATCTTCCATTCATCCTCAAGAAATGTCCAAGTTTCCCCTCTGATATAGTCTCTAATTGTCGTTGCAAGAGATTTCTATTGCCACATGAAGGTCCAAAACGACTGTGCAACATATTGTGGCTCAACATAAGCAGTATGGAGTTGTTGATTCCAAACCGAAGAATGGTAGACTTCCCAAAGCATTGCTGAGAGAAGATCATGCAAGTCTTCAGAGTAGCTTGCAAGGTAGTTTCAACACTTCTGGTTAAATTTTTCGTGAGATAGATGTCATGTCTGGTGGTATGGTGTCCCAATCTACTTTTTCGCTTCGACTTCAACATGTTGATTTGCAATAATTTGTCCCTGCATCGAAGCTTTCAATCTCAAAAAAGAAACGGAAAGTGATACTTGTGTTTTGTCATGAGTATGTCGTTTGGTCGATTGACCAGTGGTCGAAAGTACATTCTAGTGATTATGGAAGAAAAATAGAAGTCTTTGGTTCTTATAGGAAAGTACAAATTAAACGTAAAGTAGGGGAAATGTTAACTCTTGTTGCAACCCGATTAATGCATAATTAATTAACAACAACTAATTATTAAAAATCCATTACAACTACAAAATACAACGCAATCAAATTCAAAGGTATTTTCAAAACGTATGGCAACACTCTAGTTTTCCTTCGCGCTAAATACAATTTGGCCTACCCTTTGTTTAGTTCCGCCCAAAGATTGTAAGGGGGAATTCTTTTCGAAAAAAACGATAAAAATATCATTTTTCGTTTTTTTATCTAATATTAATCTATAGACATAATTCTACAAGACTGTGAAAACAGAATTGCAAAATTCTCACTATAAGTCGTACAAACATACGTACATATGTACTACACTGATACGTTCAGAGCGTTTTTAGCCTAATAAGTTTCCAACCTAATGACTAATGGTTATGCAATGGAGTGGAAGAAATAGGGGTCTCTACTGTTCAAAAGTCCCCCTTCGCAAAGAAGTTATGTGTAACCTATAATGTCACAGTGGGGATGCTGTTATCAGCAGGCAAAACCCTTTTTTCAAACTTCAGAACCCTAAAACTTTAAAGCCATTTTTCTCCTACTTCATATTTTGCAAATTTTGCAAATTGAAATCCCTACTTCTTCTAGAGTTTTCAACCGATTTTTGTTATTCAAAGTGCAAAATGAAGGTAAATTCCTAGGCTACAATTATTCCTTTTAGGAATTTCAAAATTTGTTCAAAAAAAAAAAAAAAAAAAAAAATTAATTAAAAAAAAAAATAATAATTCAATTTTTACTTTTTCGTTTTTTTTTTTAAAACTGGTTATGATTTTCAAATAACTATGAGCGAAGAAATGTTTTCACACCTTTTAGCTATGTTATGAAGCATAAAGCAGAAATATTGGTCAAAAAATGTGAGAGAAGATAGAATTTGAAAATTATACAAAAAAACTCAAAAATAACTCAAAAATCTCAAAATATAATTTTTTTTGGAAAAATCATATGAGCAAAAATGTCTTAGAATTTGTTTTTACATATACCTTCCAAGTTTCATAAACATCAAACGGTAAACAAAGAAAAAACCTCATTTTCGAAAAGCTCCCCTAAACCGGTTAAACGCCATTTCAAGTTTGATGGGGTAAGAGTGTGTTGAATCGGCACCCTTCAATAATCGGCACCCACACACAGAAATTCAAAATAATAAGCCTTCAGCCAATCACTCGCTTTGAAACATCACTTTTTTGCATTGGTTTAAGTTTCAGCTAATAAGTGATAAAGACATCACAGACATATGTCAAATAACAACTGTTCATCATTAGTTTTTGTTGAGCGTGATTCCACACGTGAGCTTTCAGCTGTTGAATTCGCTAGTGACATGCTATAAAGATTATCTCTTTTCTAAATGAAAATATAGTATAAGCCTTCGCTTTTTCTGTTCTTCCATTTCCTTTAGATCATAGAATGAGTGTGATATTTCAGTTAATGTTTTACAGGCATTCTTTATTATATTTTTGGGGTGCCGACGTTTGAATCACGGAATATGGAGTTTTTGTTAAATCGGCCCCCTGTGCCGATTAGTGGACTTTTATACATTTAAGTAACTTTACATTTTATGTATATATTTATGTCAGGAATGTTAATTACAAGGAAAAAATTCAATTATTTCGAAGTTATTCCAATAAATTTCATTGATCGTCATGCGTGCCGAATTTCATGTAATCTAAGAATCGGCATCCATGGGTGTCGAATCAAGAATCTTCAATCATAAAATCGGCACAGGGCCGGTTCAACAATATCACAACCTTTTTGGTGCAAGTAAAAACGATCGGATTCGTCAGCAGTACCTGTACGAACTATACGTGGACCTAAGTTCAATTATAGCGATGCGCAAATGTAAATACAATCAATGTAGTAAAAATAAGTAACAATTAAATGATTCATTGTGTTTCTATTATTTCCTAATTTATATATTTTATTATGTAAATACCTTATTGTAGGTAGTACAGTGGAACTCCTCTATAGTGAACTCCTGTATAGTAAATCATCATGTATAACAGTATGGCAGATTCCTGCATAGCGAACTTACATCTATAGCGAAAATATTTAGTTTAGTCTGCCACAAAAATTCGTAAGTTTTCTATGAATCTGCATATAGTAAATTAGTCAATTTCATGAAAGAAGAGTTCTTCCAGTATAACTCCTCTATAATGAAGTCAAATGTAGTGAACCATCCTGATTTTTAGAGTTCTGAGAAATAAACTACCCTGTATATAGAATTTATTTTGAAAAGAAATAAATTATTTACTATAGTCTCCCATGAAAATGATCGTTTTCTATTCATCTTATTAAAAATCTATAGTGAACTAGTTGAAGTTCACTATAGAAGAGTTTTACTGAATCAAAGAAAAGTCTATAATTATATTAATTTATCTAATCACTGTTATCTTATGTCCTAATATTTTCAAATTCTCTAAGTTTATCGTCATGTACCCAAACCAATAATAAAATATCTACAAGCATTACAATTAGTAAAAATAATATTTGCAAATGTGAAATTAGTAAGCTGTCAAAAATATATTATTGATACGCTTTTCTTTTACTGTACCTGAGCAAATGAATCTATGTGATAATATTATTGTGATATATAACATTTGCTGAACACATATATCGTATTTTGTGATGTATTTTGAAAACCAATTTATTATTTCAATTTACAATTATATGAGAAACCACTCAAGTTCTCATACGTTCAGTACTTAGTGGAAAGATATAAATATTTATCAAATATGTTAATTATGATGAATTCCTATTAGATTGGATTAACGGCAAGCAGTTCTACATATAATATATATATATAGTAATAACAACATGTTAGTCTTATCTTCACAGTTTTCATATTTGTAATATTTACCGTATTGTTAAATTTCTGTTTATGTCGGTTAAAATAATATAAATTTGATAGACAATGTAAATGTTTCTTTACCATTTACCAGTTTCTTAATGACCGAAAGTTATTCTAGAGCAGTACCCCCTACAGTGCCGAAAAGTGAATTTTAATGATAATTGGTGTAGACGGTAGAGTGTGCCGATTATAAAAACTGATACTGCTGATTATTGAAATTCAAATGACGATTACTAGTGATTAAGGGATTTATGTTTATAAGCTTCTTTTTTAAACAATTAACAAGAGCTAGATCATTCTTGAGGACGTAAAAATATCCCTCAAAGTTTCCTTTTCCAATAATGACCGGGGTTTAGTTTTAACACTATATATCGTATTTATAATGCGATAAAACGGACTCTGGTCGCTTAAAGTGCCGATTAGTAAGGCATTTACCTACAACAGAGTGAACAGTGCCAATACAGTGCTAGTGATTGTGAACGAAATTTATGTTATAAAACCTTAGTAATTATTTATTATTAATATTAATACCTTTATTACAGACATAACACCTTCTAAATTATATATAACTTACTATTTACAAAGAATTAAACACAGTTCTCAAGAACAGTCAATAACAACAGCCTAGGATTAACTCCAGACTAATTCCCCAAATTTTCTTAGCTAAAGAAACATTGGGTAAATATATAACTAATAATAATTCTCTCCAAGTTATTTGTATAATATTATTCTTAATAATGCCCTATTTATTATACTGAATTGCCATATAAGCTAGTGCCATAAATATACTGATATTTATATGATTATTTGCTAATTAGCTCCAATTAACATTATTAATATAGTTAACTATAATAACAAACTATTATTAGAATTAGTATCCTTATTCACAATCAGAATTACGTTACTTCCCATTTTGGAAAAGTCAGTACACATCCCAGACTTTTCTTTCATCCTGTTTCCCAGGTTTGAAAACATTATCAGCCGCCAACATTTGACCAAACTGCATAAGTTGGGATAATTTCTGACAGTATTAAAAATGTATAACATTTGTTAATACTATTCTTCCGATTCAATGCATATTAAATATATTACAATTAAGTTTTTACATAACATATTTCAACTTCAGGATTAGTAATTTAATTATTTATTATAATAATTAAAAGGCCATTTGACGAGTAACATTTTTTCTCAATTCTCAATTATTGTAATATTAAGTACAAACTATTTTTAATACTTCTACATTTGCCAAAGTAATTACTCTCACATTAAATTAACCAGAATTATTATTAACTATCTATTATGAACATAAAATATGCCAAATAAATAATTCAACTCAACCTTATTAATAAACATTAGAATTATATATTGATAATTAGTTAATTGAGATTAGTATTTAATTATTGCTATTTAACTGGCATAAATCTTAATTCACAATAATTGGTAAATTAGTAAATTAATTCAATTGATTATAATGTAGAGAATTATTTTTTATTTTTATTTTTTATCGTTATTTTGGCAAATTGTCGAAGGAAATTTAAGTCCAAATTTCTTATTGGATTTATTATTTCATGGTACAAGTATACGGAGACAGACATTTCAAGTCTAAGAAGACAGACATTTCAAGGCTACGCTAGTTTAGAGAGACCAGCACATCCAAGTCTACTGAGAACTCACCCGAGTCTACCAATCTACGGATACCAACACACCGAAGCTTACGGAAACACGACTTAGCCTATACGGAGACTCACAAATCTACGGATACTTTAGTTCCAAATTCCAATCCTAGCATACGGACGCAGCAAACACCAATCTTGGCTACATAGCGATAACAGATTGTTACGCACGAAGGAAGTACAAATGATTATCACCTCACTCGAGAACTACTCGAACCAAAACGACGGACCAATCTGACTCAAGACATGAGCTGAGTACAATAGGAATAAATAGATAAAAATTAACTCTTGTTTGATTGTCACATTTATTAATTCATCATTTGTTTATGTATTAATTAGAACTGGAAAAGAAGAAAATAAGAGGATAGGCTATACAGATAATTAATGATAAAATAAGATTAGTGTTGGGCTTAGAAGTGGATATAATAAAACACTTTCTAAGACCAGAGAAACACACATAAAAATCTTACACTCTGAACTGCGTCAAGAAAACGGTTAATTTTGGAGGAGGTAGTGCGATGGTCTTAGTGGTCATTTTTTCTGCTGGACCTGGTCCCATTGTTCGTCTGCACTGAGGAGTTATTGCAGAAGTATAAAACAGCTCTTTCGTCATCATACTCTCCCCTATCAACAAGCAGCTGACCCTCAACCACAGAGTTTCAAGCAGAATAACGTACCCTACTACTCAGATAAAAAAAGTTACGACTCTATCAGATGATGAAGAAATTGCTCTAAAGAGGTGGCTTTCACAGAGTCCTGACCTCAATCGGATTGAGATTATTTGGATAATAATTGGAGAGTGTACTCAGAGATGGAACACAATAAATGTGGAAGAATTGTGGACATTTCTCGAGGATGAATAGAAGATGGATAACTCCTTCTTATTGTGCCAAATTTGTAGAATTTTGGGGTAGAAGATGTATTGAAGTGATATAGTAAAGAATTATTCACAAATTATTAAGTTAATTGCCAATATCCGCGAATATTTCAAAGTTTATGATGGCTGCCCTCAACTTTTGAACAGAGCAAAATTTAGTGTTTGAAGTAAAATATGGAACTATCCTAGAATATTTGTCCAAATGCTTTGAAATTTCACATACGAATACATATGAGCTCTATATGAAAATACATGCAAAATTTCAATAGTGTGTGTTTTGTACTTTTTATGAAATTAAAGATTTAGATAACTTGTTTTTGCCTACCCTTATATTTTGTCCGCTACTATAGATATTCCTTTATAAAATGAAACTAACTCGAATGCTATCACATATTCTGTTGACTAGAAAAAAATTAAATAAAAAACAAAACAAAATTGTTACATTGTATATCAGCACTGGTGAACGATGGGACAGTTTATCAAACTTGTTTATTGTTGAGGTTATGGTCAAATTTCAAGTTCGAATTATCTCTTTATGTTGTCCCACACTTAGTTGGTTCATGTATTATCAGTCTAATGTCCTCTAGCTTCACCGAAGCCATGTCAGGAACATTTGTAAAATTAAGCTCATTGCACTTGAATCTTCGCCTAACATCAATATTTCGTATATATCTTTTTCATGCTTTTGCCCAACAGAATACGTTTTAGAAGTCGCATCAAATTCTACAAGTGCATAAATCTTCATTTCCAACGTTTTCGGTAGAGATTTAAGTTCTTCAGACGACTAAGAACAATAGTTCACAGGCCATCTACGGCGTATACTTTATGAAGTGATTTCGAAGGCCTTATCATTAGTGGAACCGGCAAAAATCTTTTCTTTCTCTGGTGTATCAATTGCAATCATGCTGCGTCTTTATCTTTTATTAGTGAAATTTGTTTTCTATGCAGTGCTTTGTGATGACCTCAGATTGCTAAAGCCCTTGAACATGGTCGAAAGTACAGTCTCAGCTGGAAGCTCTGTTTCTACAAGAAGCCCTGAAGCTACAGTTCACGTTATTCTATCAAAACTAGATATCTATTGATTCATATGGAGTAACTAGACAGTTTGGTTGACAATAGGGCACTGTCTCATTGTTAACCAAATTTTCTGTCCCAATGATCACCATGACACCATTTTGAAAACATATGGGTATAGCAGCTCAACTACAAAAGTATAAAGGCAATCCTTTCATATGATCATATTTTACATATTACTTAATATTATAGAAAAATGCCGTAAGCTTTTATGTTAAATAACATGATTTATATCAATTGAAACAGAGTACGAAAAATTTAGTTTTCCCACCACTAAAACACGTTTTCGCTTTTACACAGAGCTGACTGCACCCCAACCGCTGAATGCAATGCGAGTGAATGCATTGAAGTATGCCTAATTTACCACTAAGATTTCGTTAAAAATTACCCTCAAATAAAAAAGTTATTCAGCATGTCCCATTGTTCCCAGTGTCCCATTGATGACCATCCTTCCCTACTTGTTGTGACCATCGAGAATCAAAAATAATTAACTCACATTTGTGTTGTTTTAACCAACGTCAAATTAACTCATTTTAAATAGTGCCTGCAACTCACCAGGTAGGTAGGCGCACAAATAAACCATAAAATTTAGTCAAAACAAATCAAATATGATTTGATTCAACTAATCCTTTCTCTGTGTGTATTTAACTCCACTCACCTCCAATCAATATACTGTTCAAGATAGTTTCTCATTTGTTAAAGATATAATTAACACTCCAAATAGTAATAACTGTAGAGCCTGGATTTCCAGTTCTTATGCTATAAACGCTATTTCGACCATAGAAATAAAGTTTTATAGCGTTTATAGCATAAACGCTATTTTGACTATAAAAGATATTGTGACTAGAAATTAAACGATAGAACTAGTAATTATGGTATAAACGACTATAAAACCTTTAATAAACCATCCTATACATGTGAAATATATTTGTAACAGGTAATTATATTATTGATAAATTTAACACGTAAGAGACATTTGAAGTAGTATGCCATTTCATTTACATTTTTTATAGTAATATTCCATAGAAAACGTACGAGCATAATTATTAGTAAATTAAACTGAATTGAAAAATGAATAAATCACTACTCAATACAGTATAATATTATGTAGTTTCCTAAATAAATAGAATGATACATGAAGAATGAAGATATGCCCAATAAAATGAATATATGATATTTATATATTGTGACCGGTTAATTTCGCTCTTTGTGTAAAGATGTTACTTTTAGTACACACATTTCTGAACGTGTTAGTTAGTTGAGTGCTCATGATGTAAAAACAAAACATGCCCAAAGTGAAACGACCCCAAGCTGTTTTGAAGTTGAAAGAAGCTTTTCAAAATTGAAAATAATTTTAAGTGACAATAGATTAAGCACGACAGCAGTTAATGTCAATAAAATGTTGGTAATTTCACCTAATGAAGTTTAATTGTTTCATAAAAAGTAGCATATTTATTAAATTAATAATTATTGTTACTGTTTTTACATTTGGTTTGCGCTGTTTTATTTGAGTTTCGTGGCTATATTTTCTTAGTTGGTTGTGACTTGGACAACATAGTTTTTGAGTAAATTTTGTTTATACTTTTCTCTCATCCTGATAGTTTCTAGTAAATAAAAGCTATGTATAAATTATAAACATGGGTTTTATTTACTATTTATTAAACTCATAGTTTTATATATACGATATTATACGTACACATTTGCCATTAATTGTTGCGTAAGTTCTGTGAATAATAATTAAAAATCAACTACAGACAGGCCTCGCTTTAAGTACAACTCACTTTAGTAAAAGTAGTACTTATTTCGAGTCATGTTTCGAAATAAGAACCGTTCGTAGACATAGAAAACGGAGACAATTTTTTGTGATTATTTCACGGTAACTAAAAAAATATCAAAATTATAATCCAGATAAGGTTATTAGAAGCAATTGGTTCAGAAATTCAACATGTCCTATTTTAGGGGAAGTTCCGTGTTATCGCATTGTTCCATATTTTCGAACACGTGAAAATCTTTATATAATAAATAATAATCATTATTTAACTTTTATTTCAATTGGTATCCATGATATCAATTAGAATAGAAGTTAAATAATAATTAAAATATTTTCTTTTCTGACGTGTCCGAAATTGTAGAACCAACCAATAACTTGGAACTTAGTACCCTACTACCAAAAACATTTCATAGAGCATAAAATTGCGGTTTGAAATGTAGCACAATAATTATAGAAATCTAAGTATCTATTAATTACCCACCTATACTGAGTAAGAGTTAAGCTATGGATGGATTTCAAAACATTTAATAAATGCACGACTTTAAACTTTTTGATCACAGTCACAAACAATGAAAGTTTGTATATTATTAATAATATGCTTATATACGTAGTCCTCTAATAACTCTAAAACAAATTTTCTTTTTATAACTCATAGAAAATGAGAAATATAATCAAGGAGTGACAATTATAAATTTCTTGTTACTTTTATTCGCTTTTATTACCGTTTGGTAACTAAACTGAATCGTGATTTTGTAACTAAAGCGGGGGATGCCTGTATTAACAAATAAACAAGAGTGGCATAGTTACTCCGATTTTTTTTTTTCAAAAGTTTCTATAATGTGGATAAAAGAAAGGAAATGCATCAATTTTAGGACACACTCAGCTATTATAAGGACTATTTTTAGCGACTTTAAAACTCTTTTTTAGAGCTATAAAAACTTTTTTTAGCGCTATTTCGACTAGTTTCGATGGAATTATAAATCCAGGCTCTAGTAATAAGTATGTAATGGCTAGTTTTGACATTAAGTCAATTTTTACAAATATTCACATAAATGAAACTATTAATATTGCTTCCGATTCATTGTACGACAACAATATTTATGATGTCCCTTCTTTTTCAAAATTATATTTTAAGAATCTTGGGAAATGGCTGTAAAGGAGGTGTTATTTATTTATAATGATATTTTATATTCTAAGTTTGACGGTGTAGCTATGGGTAATCCCTTAAGTCCAACGCTAGCGAACGTTTTCTTGTGCTATCATGAAGTTAATTGGCTTAATAATTGTCCTTCTGACTTCAAACCAGTAGTTTGTAAAAGATACATTGACGATACTTTCATACTTTTTAGGCACAGTTCTCACATTACAAAATTTCTAGACTATTTAAATTCCCAAAATCCTAATATTAAATTCACTTGTGAGACTGAAATTGATTTCAAATTAAATTTCTTAGACGTTTTGATAAGTAGAGAAAATGATAAATTTATTACTTCTGTTTATCGCAAGAAAACGTTCACTGGCCTTGGTATGAAATTTAATTAGTTTATTCCTTTTAGTTTTAAACTCAATATTATTTCATTTTTAGTTTATAGTGCCGTTATGATTTGTTCTAATGTAACGTTGTTTGAAAATGAATTGTCTTATCTTCGGGAATATTTTTTTGAAAAATAAGTTCACAAACAAAATTATAGATAGTATGTTTAGGAAGACCATAGATAGTTTTTATAATCCACCTCCTTCTAAAATAACCTGTTCTAGGAAACCAATTTATGTTAAGATAGAATATCTAGGCCATTATTCCAATGTCCTCAAACGTAAATTAACATCTTTAATTCGTAAGTTCTATCCTCAGATCGATCCTAAATTCATTTTTAATTCTTCTAACACTATTGACAATATGTTTAAGTGTAAAGATAAACTTCCACCTTTACTTGTTTCCAACGTCATTTATAAATTCACTTGCGGACAGTGCTCCGCGGCCTATATAGGCGAGACAAGGAAACAATTAAAGGTTCGAGTTTGTCAATACAGAGAGGTTTCCTTCAGAAACCCCTTTACTGTTTTATCTAATCAAGATAATAGCAAAATTTTAAACCATTCATATGATAATAACCATCAGATTTCAGAAAATGATTTCAAAATTTTATCAACCTGCAATAGTTACGATTTGAGGACATTGGAATCCATTTTTATTTATGAACAGAAGCCCCAATTAAATTCACAATGGGCTTCTACAGAATTATTTATTTTAAAATGATTTCTTTCTTTTATATGTAGATCGTTTTTTACTGAGTTCATTTATTTGTTTATTTAATTATTTTAACATTAGTGATATTTATTCATTTCTGTATCCTAGATAGGAGAATTTTGTATTTATATAGTAGAATTAAGATATGTTTAGATATTTCCTGATGATGATTTTTTGGAAAAAATCGAAAGCTTGAAGAATTATGAACTTTGTAGTGATGCAAACACATTACTTGTGTACGCATAACTGCTTTGGCGAACCTATATAATTATGTGTAATGAGCATTCACAGCTAGTTACCATTTGGCTCGCATGAGATTAACATCTAAATCTCAAGTCTTTAGTTGTGAGACAAATACTTGTGAGTGCTTAGTGAAGTGCATTGTGTTGTAATTTATGCTTGATATAGAAATACAATCCCTTTTGAGTTATAACTAGAGCTAGGACATTGGGGCACTTAAAAAAGAGCAGTAGTAGCGGTCAAAACGAGCTCTTGTAGCGCTATAAATGTGCAGTAGGAGCGATAGAAAAGAGCATTTGGAGCACTTATCGGAGCATTTGGGGCCCTTATCGGGGCATTTATCGGAGCATTTGAAGCACTTATCAGTGCATTTGGGGACAGTTATTGGTGCATTTGAGGCAGTTTTTAGAGTGATTCATGCACCGAAAGAAAAAGCGTGTTACTTATCAAAGTAAGAATTTTAAAGAGTTGTTTTGAAGAGTTTATGGATGAAATATGCACAAGAATTATCTTTAATTTTTATCCATAAATAATTCATTTTGAAAAATCATTATGTAAATACGTAAAGCTCAAAAGTATTGTGCAATACTTGAAAAAACATAAGAAAAAGAACAAAAGATGTTGAAACCAAAATGAACGTATACAGTACATATAATAATCGGAATCTATATTGAGTCTATAATGTTACAGAAAATTTTAGAATCACATGTTGTTGAAGTTTATTAACAAGATAAAACCATTACTTCCTTAACATTTTTTTTTGACACTTCATCGTCTATCTGACCAAATATTTCAATAAAAAGAATAATCTCTATTTCCGTGGAAGTAACAGGGGCACTAGCATAGCGGGAAACATCTTAGGGAGTCAATTCGAGAAAGATTTCAGTCTGTTTTCTTCACTACGCCTTGGAAAACATTCAACCCAGCATTAACTTACTCAAACAAATGTACGAAAAAATAAGGTATGTAAAATAAAACAAAGATATTAGCAGCTAAATAGATATGAACTACGTGAGAATCTAGGGTTAATATTAGAATAGTTATACCTCTTTTTAATTTTTATAGAACTTTTCTAATCAAAGAAAATGTATAGGAAAAGGGTAACAAAATTAAATTATTTAAAAAACTGAACAACAAAACATTAACTCATTAAGTGAATATAATCAAATTAAATCAATGCATGACTAGATTAATGGTAGACATAGAATATATTTGTTAAACCATATAATTTAAAGTTGTCAAATTGTAAGAGGTACATGGCCCTCATAGAACGGATATTTTTTGCACGATAAAAGATCGTCCGCTGTACGAGCTTTACCTGTAATATGATTGCTCTTCAACATTTGAAATTAGTTAACTATCAAAAAATAATTACGGATACAATTTCTTTGACTGTACCTAGGCAATAGCACACAAACACATACCCTGGTATTTCACTGGAGCTATCTCTCTATCAATATCAAATTCGCATTTTAATCTATTTTTAGTTTAAGTATATTTATACGAACTAATTATTGGTAATATGAAGGATGGGGAAAGAAATGTATAAATTAAAAAGGCTACATAAATAAACAGTCTCATTAATCACTGGCAGATAGCTATGTGAAATTACATAGTTCGATCATTCACGTTTAAGCTCTATGAACCATTAAATACACTTAAAAGTGCAGTTGTCCACCCGGTAAGAATGATACAGTTATTTGACATTACTCAATCTTGGTGTGCAATAGAAATCAACCAGAGTACATATGGAGCATTTTGGGGCGTTTTGAGCATTTTGGGCGTTTATAGCGTTTTGAGCATAATGAGCGTTAGTGGCATTTAACTTATAAATGCTCCAATGTCCGAGCCTTAGTTATAACAAAGAAAGTGTTATTTAACCTAAATACTTTGGAGCATTGACCATAGGCCTGAGGTCGGAACCATATAAGCAAGTTGGTTCTAGGGCATGGCAATGAGTATTTAGTAGAAGGAGAATAATAGATATACAGAGGAATCTGAAAAGATAAATAAAAGAGTAAGATTCTAATCACTATAAGAACCCATACAGTGGACCGTTATAAGGTACCACAGTTGATGAGATCACTCCAAAGGGGAACAAAATAATATCAGTGGCCAAAATAATATCGCGTCTTGCGGGACGCTAAGGGTTCGGTTACTATGCATGCGTATTCGAGCGATTTTTCACACTAACGACTTCTGATGAAATCGGATGTAAATAAAACTCATGCTTTCCAATGGGAGTGGTTACAGTGGCAGCGATTTAGTCGTCAGAATACGTACGAAGTCGTCAGAACAACTTCAGCGTTCAAATGAGTTTGATTTTTTTTCATGCGACTAGCGACAGATTCGGTAATATCTATACTAATAATTTCCTTAGTGTTTTTATTTATTTATTTATTTATTTGGTGTCCGCTTATACACGACGGATTTTAATCATGAAGAATGTAACTATGATACTCACGGGAATATATTGACTTGATATTGAAATTCCCCTGTTCTTACTCAATTTTTAAATGTATTTCATCTTTGAAATAAATTAGACTATGCAGAAAATTTATTTTAATTTAATTCATTAAAAGTAACTCAATAACTGGTAATAAATTGGTATTGATGATGACCCGTTATTTTAACGGGACAGTACACTAGTTTGTGTATAATTCTCTTACTTTCGATTGTTATTACTGTTTAACCATGCGTTTTGGAAATATATTATTAGATACTGTCAGGAGTAATACAGATATTATTTAATTATTTTAAATGTATATTTGTTTATGTAGCTGGTTGTTACTCTGTACAGTATTTTTTCAATGAAATTAATTATCCTTATAGTTATATAAAAAATATTCTCCTTATTTTCCTTTTTAGGTATTTCAAATATTTAGTACATTGAAAATAATAATCAAGTTAGCGTCGCCTCTATTATATCAGAGGCACACAGGTAGGTTTTTAATTCCTCCCCAACATTACCTCAATTAAACATGGTTTAGACCACAATATTAAATGAGCAGAAACACACTGACTATCAGAAATCGCGTACATTGTAACCACCTTGCACTAACGATCAGTTCTGACGATATCGTCAGTGCGAAAAATCGCGTGAATACGCGTCAATAGTAACCGTACCCTAAAATTCATATTTTTGGGTCACGTGACTGGCAATCTAGCGTCAGCTTAATTGATAAATAATATAACTGAAACAAAATTTAATGGAGAAATGACATAACTGAAACAAAATAAGGTTTTACACTGTCTTCCTTAGCGTCCTGCAATCGCTGCAACACTTCCTCTCTCTATAGAATAGTTTATCATAACTCTATGTTACAACCCTTGTTTTTCTCTTCATTATTATATTTGTTAGTCAATATCTCGATATTTTGGCCTTTTACGCTGTGTGACAACTCTCTTTGTTTGAATTCTTTTAGTTTGGGTTAACTCTTCTACCAAATATTAGGATGTTCTTTCTTGAACATTCCAAAATTATTTAAAAAACTCAATTGGCATCCTGGCATAAAATTTCATTAAAGCCAACAACATCTTCATGTATTAAGAACGCTAAGGCACCGAATATTTCATCTTAAATTAAGTTCATAAAACTATTATATATATATATATGTATATTTCAATCTTAATGTTTCATTAAACAATCATGAATTGTGCAGTACAGTAAACTTTATTATGGATACAACAAAATACATTCTCTATGTATCACTTACATACATTAAACTACTTTATGAATTATATATTAAAACATTTATCATAATATATTATTTAATTTAAATAAATTATTTTGCGTTCAATGGACGAATTTTCCGGTCGCGAAACAAATAGTGTTTAGTCAGACTAACCACATGGCATAACTGCACTTTCATGCCGGAAGCAATATTGCACCATCCCTCACTGACTCTCTCTGTTCATGTGAAAAGTGAGTGCTTCAAAGCACTTTATATGTACTCTATTGCATCATTCTACTAGTAGTTAGATCTACAGCGAATTGTGACTGTGAGCGATAGCTGTTTTTAAGTGGTTATTTCTAGTAACCACGGTGACTGAAATGGTCATTACTGTTATCTGGTTGCATTTATAAGTACTCGTGTGAAAAATGCCATTTCACTAACTTTGTGAGACTAGGATGCAGTTAAAGGTAAGAATAAGGGAAAGTACATATCAAATGAAACTTTTAATTAAAAGATTATGTTTTGGTCATTTCAAAGTAAAATTTATCGCAACAGAATAGATATGGCTTGTAGTTCAATTAATATACCCCTGTATCGAATATGCTTCAAAATCATAATCAAAATTGACCGACTTCGTAATTAATATATTCAGAAGTTATCCTTTCGACAACTGCAGATTGTTCCCGAAGTTAATTTCGCCTGGAAAGTTTTTTTTTGTCAAAATCAACATTCTTTGATTAGTTTCGACTTGTTTATGAACTTTATGAGAATTGTTAACCAAGTATTCATGGTATCAATCTACCTCAGGATATCAATAATAGATCAAGTGGTGAAGGAGAAAATGTGACATCAAGTATAACAAAGTTAAATTTGATTTGATATTTAAATTTATGACAAAAAAGGCGAAACATGTCAAGTAAGATACACAGGTGAATTTTCATAAAAATATGAAATATGTTTATATCATATGTAATAATTTAAGCAACAGTGTCAATATATATAACAAAATCTATTTCATGATGACTTTCAGATAATTGGCTATGGTTTAAAGTTTTTAAACAAATAAAAATGTATTTCATTTTGTTAGTCATTGAATAGGTTAATTATTTTTACTTTTTGACTACTATACATTGTACAACAAATACAACAAATGGCTGGTCAGAATCCACTATATACACGCGATCACAATGTCTCATTAAATCATGATTAATATTCATTGGTAAGTGTCTCTTTCTCGTCTATAATGGAATAATAATATAGTGGGAAGAAATTATTGGATTTACGAAGCATGACGCACTAACACTCAATTCAGTGATTTAGTTTTACAAATATACACATGCATGAACGGTGATAAATTAAATTAATAAACTATAAAGCCCCGGTCATACCACCTGAACTTTTTCATGCGTTCTTTGAGCTGTGAAAACAATTCATCACAGCTCGTTGCTGATCACCAGAAGCTGGTCTTTATTGAAGCAACGTGCCGTACGCGCTCAATCACAGCTTGTGGTTCCTCCTACCTCTCCGAACGTTTTGAGCAACAGAAATTGTTAGCAGTGAAGAGCGAGCAATTTTTTCACTCCGACAAAGTTCGCCACCGCTCCAAAAACGCCCAGTCAATGTTTGGCACCGCTCAAAATCTGTGTTTTGCTTGTGCAGATGAGGCTTTGTTTATGCTCTTTCCAGTACTTTTCTACGTTTCAAGTAGCTATTTTGACTTTCACTTCAGAATTATTACGAAGTCTATCAGTGAATTTGTTTCTACCATTTGTCTAAATTCTCAGTTTCATTTGTTGAAGTCTGCAGCGAAGGTTAGCCACATGTGTCTGTTCAGGGGGAATAACAAGTGTTTCTCTTGAATTATCAAGAGAATTTTTCCTACAAATAATAAGTTGTCTGCCAGATTTACCTCTTGTCGCAGACATCATTCTAGTTGCATCATTACCTAAGTTTTGCAAAACGTGTTGCCAATGACTCCCTTCCACTAGCTGGTTTAGAATCTGAAGTAATATTTTCAGGATATTTGCAGGAAATTTTCGATGCTGAGCTTAAACTCATTTATCTGTTTATTGATTACTGTAAAACTAACAAACCTGGAGTATTGAAACAGATTTAATAGAAAAGAGAACATTTGTGAGGTTTTTTCTTCATTATGCATAAAAAGATTTCTTTTAACCCTTTCGCGCTTGACGGCAGCTGCATTAGCCATGAAATTGTATGCTATTTTAACACGTTTGTGGTCTAAGCTATTATGTGTATGTTTGTCCGTGCACTTCTCTTCAGTAATGTACATGATGGAAGAATGGAACAGGACGGAAATTTCAGGGTAGCCGGTAAATTGCTCGAAAACAATTGCTCGAAAGACAACTGCTCGAAAACAATTGCTCGAAAAACAATTGCTCGAATGAACAATTGCTCGAAAAACAATTGCTCGAACGAACAATTGCTCGAATGAACAATAATCACTCGAATGAACAATTTATCGAATGAGTATTTACTCGAAAGATTAATTGCTCGAAAGTGGAAGAAGAGGAAGATACAAAAAGGATAATAGGTAGAGTAGGAAAAATATATAATAATAAGTGGCACGAATAGCAGCTAGAGGATTTCTTAAATTAATTTAGTAGAATTTAACGGTTGATTCGTATCGAAATAAGTCAAGACATCTGTACTCAGCACAACCATTAGGTAATATACTTCATAAGATTCTAGGAAAATTTGGTCTCGTTCTATAAAGATTTTTTAAAGATCAATAATTGAAAGAGTTGAAATTAATTGGGTTTCATAATAAAAACATCATGTATAGTACCACTTGATACCCATTCACATGTTACGAAAGAGATGACAAAAACGGTCTGTATGAAAAAAAAATAAACAAGGAAGAGTAGGATTTAAATCAGTTATACCAATAATTAATAGTAAATAGATATGAAAAAATTTAAAAAGTTATTATCAATTACTAAAAAGAAACGAAGATGATTAGGTGCACCTCCACTTCAAGAATAACTGACTTTTGTAAATTCGAAAACTGTGTGTAACTTAATAATTCGAGCAATTGTTCATTCGATCAATTGTTCGTTCGAGCAATTGTTTTTCGATCAATTGTGCTTCAAGCAATTGTTTTATTGTTTGTTTCGATCAATTGTTTTCGAGCAATTGTCTTTCGAGCAATTGTTTTCGAGCTATTTACCTAGAACCAAATTTCAGTCATGTTCATGGAAAGAGTTGAATGATAGCCACAGTTGGCTAGACAATATCACACTCTTTTTACTGTGTGTCCTTCATGATTTCCCCTATCACCTCCTAAATATAATGCAAAAGTAGGATATTTCTCATTGATGATTTTCAGTTCATGTATGTTGTTTTACTTTGTCACATTCACACAGGGATTTATGATATCCTCACAAAAAATATCATTTGGTGTTAGATCAGAAATAAGTCCAGAACGAGAGATTTAATATTTTCAAAAATATCTTCCAAAAGAATGAGTAGTTATTCGATTGTGTGAGCGGTTACTCCATTCTGTTGTAACAATAATTCGAATCCCAATTCTTGAATGGTTGACAAAAAAATTTTAAATTTCAATCTAAATTTCCGTCATTGCTACAAATCACCTTGCAAGTTTTATTCGTCATCAGTATTGTAATCATAAGGATGAGGAGGAAGCTAATATGAAGGTCATTATACCACGTGTGATACTAGTAACTTTATATCAGGAACGCTGAGAGGAAGAAAAAATTGAGAATATTTTTGCTAGCTTGAAACTTCAAATTTGTGGGATAACTTAACTCATCTGTGAATGTTACACAAGCAAAGAACATAAAAAATGAAGAACGTTATCAATGATGAAGGATCGTTAAAAGGGTACGTCATTGTCTGTAGCTACCATTCAGAGGATATCAGTTTATTAGCCAAAGGAAAAATAAAACTCCCACATCTTTTCTTTTCACTGAATTTTGTCATTATCATCATTAGGATCATTAGACACTGCGGATTATTAAAGGTAAAGTCACTGATGATTATTAGGGCTTCAGACATTGTGGATTAATAGGGTTAGGAAATTATAAACTGTTATTTTCTTTGCACACTATGTGACCATGTAGATTATTGATTTAACTGATTACCTATTTATTGGTGACCAGACAACTCGCCGCCAGACAATTAGCCGCGGTCAATTCGCCGTGAGGACAACTCGCCGCTAGGACGACTGACCGTGTCATTTATTTCTTGCCGCCGTATGCACCAATTATATATAAAAAATATCATAAATATAAACTGTGTTTTGTCAATTAATTATCAAATTTTCCAATCCCTTTTGATAATATTTTCTTTTTCATTCTAAAAGATATATGAAATGAGTTTTTTAATAAACAAATAATCTAAACTATTATAAGCATATAATAATTTGTAACTTAACAATAAAATTTTCTTTGTCATATTTTAAAGTGTTTTGCTAAATAATATTTTCTATTGGAAAGAAAACAAGTTAAGGTGTCTTCTACGTTTAATGACCTGTAAAAATATCTTTAATTAAAAGGTAGTACATCAGTGCAAATAAAAAAAATTTAACTATGGGGCATTAAATTTTCCCTGGGTAACGATATCGAGGGAATATTCCAGGAATTAGTGAAAATTAGTTGATCCCTATCGATATCGAGGGAATATTCCAAGAATTACTGAAAATTTGTTGATCCAATAAAAATATCGAAGGAATATTCCATGAATTAGTGAAAAATAGTTAATCCCCTAAAAATTATAGAAGAAACGATTATATAAGAAAAAAAGAAATAATCTATGAAATATGAAACTATATTTATCGATGATAACCTAAAGATAAACTTGAGTTATCATATTGCATAAACGTCATTAAAAATCCTACTTCTACTGTGTCCAGGATGGTCGAGTGGTTAGCGCCGCAAGCAGAAGTCAACAAGGTGCTGGTTCGAGACCCAGCAACATAACTTCATTTCTCTCTCCATTTCTTTCCATTCAATTTGTATATAACAATATGTATCATTTAACTAATTCATGTAAAGTCAAACGTATACACGTACAAATGCAGTATATAATAGGAAATATTAATTTTGGTATTCTTCTATGACTATGGGTGAAATCATCTGATAGTATAGGAGATTCCCCCCTTTAATTATAGGAGTGAACATGGTAGAAAACTTGGACATAAGCACCCCCAATTCTGTTCTATGATTATGGTAGAAAGACCCCTTTAATCTCCCAAAATCTTCTATGATTATGGGTGAAATCATCTGATAGTATAGGAGATTTCCCCCTTTAATTATAGGAGTGAACATGATAGAAAACTTGGACAAAAGCACCCCTAATTCTCTTTTATGATTATGGTAGAAAGACCCCGTTAATCTCCCAAAATCTTCTATGATTATGGGTGAAATCATCTGATAGTATAGGAGATTCCCCCCTTTATTTATAGGAATGAACATGGTAGAAAACTTGGATATAAGCACCCCCAATTATAGGGAGTGAATCTATAATTATGGAAGAAAGGCTCCTTTAATCTCCCAAAATCTTCTATGTCCCCCCTATAATTTTCTCCCTGGGTGTGTAAGTAATTTTAGCTTTCTAATTTTCAACTTATTAATTTTCAAAAATTATTTTTAAATGATATCACATATGTTTATTGTTGAATTAAATTTAATCTATCAATCTAATTTTAAATCATTTATCACATTTCAAACTTTAATTTATTTATATCATTTTTCTGCGAAGTAAACTTATCATATATAGATAATTTTAAATAGAAATCAATTTTAATTTCAAGATAACATTTTAATATCTTGATAATGGTTATTTTGTTGATGATATTTCAATTTGTTGTGAGTATTTTTTTTTAATTATTATTATCATTTTATTCATAATAGCAGTTTTTTTTCTCATTTTTTCCAGGTCAAGTTCATTATCAATGCAGAATATTTCATTTTGTCCATGCTTTTGTTTTTCAATTTTTAAAGGAATTTCACATATGAATTAATTTCCTGCAATTAATTTCTGTGTAAAATTTACATTCTCCCGTTTGTAATATTCTTCACAGGTAGTAACATGGAAATACTCTTTACATGCTTGTATAAATAAATATCCATCGCTACTAACGACTCTTACGTTGCGATAATACACTACAAATTTAACTCCATTTCTTGTTGTCTCCAGTAAAATTTGCATGACTACATTTTGGCAAGCATTTTGTCCCATAAATAGCGTCACAGGAGAGTGAGTGTAGGTCCGGTTCAGTAAAAACAAAAGCGCGGGTCATTATTCTAAACACTCTCATTTATTGTTTGGAATGACCGCCTTGGTAATTCCAGTCGTGAACTCATTAAAAAAGCGAGAAAATGCAAATATTCTAACAAATATACAACCTGAATTATTGAATAATTTTCTTATGATACGGAATGTTGTAATATTTATAGATTTTATAATTATCAATATACTTGCATCACAAATTGCTCTGAAACTGGAGTAAAATCTATCAAAATGTGCTAAAAAGTGATATAATGTACAAAAAGTATTGAAATGTACAAAAAAATATACTAATAATTTTCATAGCAGAATATCTTGTTTTATTTATAGATATTTATATTATTGTTCATATTTCGTATATATTACGATATTCTAAAATCTAGATTGATGAATAGAGGCTGCAAATCATTTTTAACATTAGCTCTTAATTATCTAACTAATTTCAATGCATAAAATTCATTTATGGCATTGCATTTTAACTTCAGAACGAATAAAAGAGAAAGGATGTACCTTATCATTATTAAAATTTTATTTTAAAATATTTATTTACAAGAAATCAACGTTTCGACTATTTATAGTCATCTTCAGGATTTGAAATATAAAATAATATACTTTTTGCTTCTATACATTAAAAATAATTAATGCATTAATATAGGAGAAACAAACTATTAACTTTACATTACTTTAAAGTATAAAATGGATAAAAGCATAATCTCTGTGGAAATATACTTTGAAAAAAAGTTTAAAGTGTTGAATTACTCACGGAAGAGTAAAAATAAAATTACATTACAATCATGTCAGTGTTTGAAACAGGCTTTTTTATCACTAGTCTTTGAAATTATAAAAATGAAAGGAATGATATATTATAAAGAATACAAACTGTTATTAAAAATACACCCACCAATTAAGTATTTTATTGCGAACAGGCCACCGACACATCAAGTTAACTCAGTAATTTTCTATAGTTGTTCAGTCATTTAATTATTTCTGATTCCGTGTAAAATGTTACATTTTCAATGAAAATTAATATTATGAAAAGTTTAAAATACAAAATTAACATATTCATTTAAAAATAAATCATGACACTCCATATTGCTATCAGTACGTACGTGTGTCACAAATTTATTAATAAACAAAAGTTGAATGAAAAATTAGCCGAAGTTTCATTGGTTTTCGTATTAATTTTATTACTTCTTAGATATCTAACAAAATCAGTTGGTAACATTCTTCATAATTGCTCGACTCAGTTTTTTAAAAAGAATGAATATAAGAACTTCTTTTTTCCCAACTTTAAGAATATCCTGCGGATGCATTAATAGGATCTATCCAGTCTGCAAAACCCGGCCTAACTTTCTCTACAGACCATTATCAGTGAAGCGAAAACCTTCTTATTCTTCTTCTTCTTCTCCTGGTCAAGACCAACTTAGGACAATTTTACGCCTCGTGGTAATTTCCTGCCTACCTTTTTTATCATATTTAAGTTTCAACAAAATTATTATCAAATTCACAACTATAATAATAACGTCAATAATTGAGTATCTTGATTTAATACTGTTTATTATCATTCCATTGAATATTAGTTTATAATTGAAATCACGACTAATTGAAAATTATATACATCGTTATAATTTAATTCTCAGTTCTACAAGAGTTCAAAGTGAAATTTTGTAGCTTCAGTTCTTTCAACTTTGAAGATTTAGCTCAATCCCTGCAGAACTTTCTGAAATGAAAAAGTAAATGTTGTTTTCGAGAAGATTAAATTCATGAGTTTTACTCCTAATGTAATGCATCTGTGTTGAGTTTTAACATTCTATTTCAGTATTTATTCAATTATTCATTACGAATAGTGAAAATATTTGTAGAGTGTAGCGTTTCTTTTTAAATTAATATTCGCTGAGTTTAAAACAAACTAAACTTGTTGCATGAAAAGCAATAGATATATTTTACTAACAAGGAATAGCAGTCTTTATCCAACTACGAAATATCCTTCATAGTTGTTATATATTTTTACCAATCAAACTATCTTTCGCTATACTATATTAGCTGAAGTTACTCAAATGTCTAATTGATAAACAAAAATTCGTCAATGAATTAGCACTTTACGACTGGAATTAATTTTAATAAAATTAATTTTAATAACTACTTGTAGTGGGTCTAGTAACTCTAGTTAGTAATAAATATATGTACTAATTTTAATCAATTTTTAATTTTACAGAATTTCGATAGTCACATTTGTCACTATAGGCTCCACACATTCAATTTGTCACAGTATATAGTCTTTTATTTTTATGTGACTAATTCGTCAAAGAATGAAAAGAATGAACTAAAACTATGTTAATATTAATTAGGGTAAATCTGATTGCATTTTAGAGATTAAATTCTGTTAGGAACATTTTTGTTTCATTATTTCCCATACTATTCCTCGAAATAAACCAACATCAAGTACTACATTTACTTTATTGAAGACAGAGCAGTATTGAAAAGCTTCACAAGATTAGCCAAACTTCTTACTAACGTCAGTCATAATCAATGTGGAAGTTAGTTTATAATCTGACAAAAAACAGGTTAATTTAAGATAATTTCAAAAAATTAAAATTGCTATGCGGAGTACTCTCTAATAGACAAAAATCTAATTCATTATGAAAAAGACTTCATAGTGGTACTCCATTTTTCTACGTCTTAGATTATATTTAACCATGCAATTCTAATGGTAATTGTTGCAAATACTTTTTTTATAATAATAATTGTCTCGGTTTATAATGTGAGAAAAGATGTTAGTAATTCCTGTTTATCGCAGTTATAATTTTGCAGAGATTTAATCTCTGATATATATTTTGGGATTGGAAAGACATAGAAATATAATGTTTCATAATGTTCTTCATATTTTTTTGTGTGTTTTTAAATATATTAACTGTATGATCCTGGAGCTCCCAACTCCTAGGTCAAATTATATGGGAACATTTTGTTAAATAAAAAATATAGATTTGGACAATTGTACGTATACTAAAGATTCTTCCAGACATTTCTTAAAATTGAATTATAATGTCTTCATGAACTGGAATGTTATTCACATGTGAGTGTAGAATAAATGCGACTATTAGAGTGAACAGAGACTCCTTTGAGTGTTTATTCAATAAAAACATGCATTGCCTAGAGGGATTATTTTCAAAAAAGAAAGTATCAATTTTCCACATCAAAATTTTACAAAGGTTGTTAAGAGGGAGAATGGTAACTAATTTTTATCCTTTCTTTATACAGACTAAAATCACATCGAGGAGACGATGTCCTACTTAATTGTTGATATATAGCTACTGCTTTTTCTCTAGCATGGCTCAGATAATTAAAAGAGGTCATACACTAACTATTAGATGCCATCAAACAACCAATTTTCTGTCACTTTTAAGGTGCCTATAGTAAACCTAGGGGTTTATTCTGGAGTATAGTATTGTATGGAAAAGTTATTCCTGAATTTATTACAGAAAACCATAACAGAAAATAATTTCATAGAAAATTATGGGAATCAAATTTAAGGATATACTAAAGCATACAAAACATCTTCCTAATTAGCATCGCTGTTATTATTAGCTATGGTAAACACGTCATTCAGAAATTTTGAAAATTAAAACTATATACTAAATTAAACTATACACAGTAATAAATGCGAGGAGTGACTTGAAGTCATTATATAACTGTAACACATTAAACATTTAGAAGTTAAACTAAAAGGAGATGATTTAATAAATTTTAGTCATGTATTATTATTTGTAATAAGTCTGAGTCGTGATTCTGTTAATAAAAGCGGAGTCTGAGTATACCATTTGATATTAAAAGTAATGAAATAACTTTCTCCACTAATGCCTATTCTATGTTCAGTTTCCTTGCCATATTAAATACTTTAAATTGATAAAGTTAACTCTATTCAGTTCCATACTAATCATTACTAGTGACAATTTTTCCATAATATTAGAGCTTGTGATGATTTCTGAGTGGTATGTTCGGTAGGTTAAAATTGAATGACATTTTCTTTTCTTTGTCTTAGTATGAGAAATGATTTAATCTTCACATTATTTTATGGGTCTAGTACTATAGGACCAGCTAGGTCTTTTAATTCCAGTCATATTTTTTATGCACCTATAATATATATTAATATTAACTTTAATTTATTTATTACTCTTTTCATTAGAAGTAAGGTTACTGATTATCAAACTGATCAGTTGGGTAAAATTAGTCTCGAAGATCTTCAAAATATTATGAGTTCTTGCAGTAGACGAAGTAATCGAGAGTCTTGGACGTTCAAAAAATTGTAAATATATGTTGATAATAATTTATTAAATTTTTTCCTAATTTCTAAATCGGATTTAAATTTTAGTATGTTACTATGAATGATAACGACTATCAGTTGGTAAAATTTCAGCTTTGAAAAACTCATAAATTTGGAGATATGAAGTTTTGAACCTTTGAATCTTGTTCATTAATTAAAAAAATAGATCTCTTACTCTGGATACCTAATTATAGAATAATAGAATAAATATAGGATAATAAAACATAAAATAATTGCAGAAAAACAGGTTAAAAATTTGATACAGGAAGTTCCACGTTTTCGAACTGATTTACATTTTGAATTATTTGAGATTTTTTTTAATAACTATTACTTTATCTTGGTAGCCATGTTACCTGAAATTTGCGATGGTAATAAATAACAAAAAATGTCATCACTGAATTCAGCAAAGAATTTCAATTAATAGTTAGTTCCCTATTTAAAAAGAACTATATTTAGCTCATTATTTAGTTCAATAATTGGGGCACTTAAACCCTAAAAACATTTAGTTTTAAGGTGCCTTTACACGAGCACTGGTCAGTGCCACTATTCATCTAACTTTTTTCACCACACTGCCCACCAATTAGCTCAGCGCCTTTACACGAGCAGAATGTGCTTTGGTGGGCACTGACACTTTAGTATCGTGGTTAGCATCTGACTCTGAGCACCGAGAGAGTAAGTACCCCCCCCCCCCCCCCCCGAGGTGACCTCATGAATATCTACTGAACACTTTATCAATGGAGGGTAACTGAACCAATTTCAATAGTAGAAAATTTGGAATAATTCATTTTGTTTCAATAATAATAACAAATACATGTCGTTACCATGAACAAAAAAAAATAGATTAGAGGATTTCTGAAATTCATTTACGAAATATGAATAATCATCAGAGTATCTAAAATTGTAACAAGATACTCTGCCTTGAGAATTATTAGTACATAAAGTGCCCCAATATATTTTGTGTTTATTCTCAAGTTTCAGAGCTATTAAAGTGGCCCAATTATTAAAAATTGAAAAAAATAAAAATAAACCTTCTTCAAATAATTTTTGTAAGAATAAAAAAATCCGTATCATAAGAAAATTATTCAATAATTCAGGTTGTATATTTGTTAGAATATTTGCATTTTCTCGCTTTTTTAATGAGTTCACGACTGGAATTACCAAGGCGGTCATTCCAACAATAAATGAGAGTGTTTAGAATAATGACCCGCGCTTTTGTTTTTACTGAACCGAACCTACACTCACTCTCCTGTGACGCTATTTATGGGACAAAATGCTTGCCAAAATGTAGTCATGCAAATTTTACTGGAGACAACAAGAAAAATGGAGTTAAATTTGTAGTGTATTATCGCAACTTAAGAGTCGTTAGTAGCGATGAATATTTATTTATACAAGCATGTAAAGAATATTTCCATGTTACTACCTGTGAAGAATATTACAAACGGGAGAATGTAAATTTTACACAGAAATTAATTGCAGGAAATTAATTTCACATGTGAAATTCGTTGACTTGTTTCTAATTTCAATTATTGGAAAATAAAAATATAACAAAAAAATTATTTGCTGCTCTGACTAGAAAGTGGATTTTGAAAAAAATCTTTATAAAAAAACATTTGTATAAATGAAATGTGTATATCTTTGATACATTAGATGATTAGAATTATGTCCAATATATTATTAATATTTCACATGCAAATTATATATCAACAGATATACATCATCTTAACGTGTATTTATTGCTTTGCGTTCTTATTCTTACTTAAGTAGAAAATTATCAAAAAATTTAAATTTGAAATTGATTTCAAGTGCGTCGAAAAAGGTGCTGTTTCTTCCGTCTGAAATTTCAATAATATATTAAACAGCGCATGCATAATATTTTTGAGATACTAATTCTACCGCATATGGTTCCCATGGATCTTGTTAAGATCATGCACCCCAGTATAAGCTTGTTAAGATCGTGCACCATATTAATATATTCTTTTACTGGCATTGACTTTTACGTAAATATTTCTCTGATTGGTTGGCAAGGAGAAGGGGTGGAGCACTAAGCGTTAGTGATACACCTCATGTTCGCTCCTCCTCCTCCTTGTATATAGTTTTAGTTGAATTGAATTACTTTTAAAATAATAAAAGTTGGATACTCTCTACATAGATGGCTGTATATGATGTAGTTTGCCATATCCGCCAGTTTGTAGTAATGCACACATGACTATTTTTTTTTTTTTTTGGTGGGGGAAGTTTGGGTGGGGGAAGTTTGGGTTCGGGGGGGGGCGAAAAGCCTTCCGATACTCTTATTGGTCAACCTCCTAAGCCAATCAGTGAGCTAGTAAGCTTAGCACCAATATCGTTAAAAACATATCCACACTCACAGGGAACAGGGAACAATATATGATAAGTGGGTGTAAATAATCTGAATTTCAATTGTGATATCTGTTTTAAAATTAGATTGATAGTTAAAAATTTGTAAGCCACATATATTGAACATTAATACAGTGCACACTAGTACGAAAACAAAATGATAAAATGAGTAATATATATGTGAATATAACTTCTAAATATTTAAACAAGTAAAGAGTTGCAAATCATACCGTGAATTAATTCACAACAAAGAAAGAACTGTTTGTATCTTTATTCCTTTGTTTAAAGTACAGTTTCACATTTATTATTAAACTTTAAAGGTAACAACCTATGCATTGACTAGCTACTAAAGGGGGCAACGGCAAAAGCCCACACGACAAAAGCCCACACCGACAAAAGCCCACACCGACAAAAGCCCACACTGACAAAAGCCCACTCAGACCAAAGCCCACACCGACGAAAACAAAATTAGTATTCCTGAAAAATAAATAATCCATATATGTAAAGTTGGACGAATAATAATTTAACAGTTTTCTTTCTATGGAATCATTGTAAATTTGTATTATGCACCAAATTAGGGCGCTGCTATCACAAAACTTAATTTTAAATCACTTTAATTTAAGTACTAAAATTTTAGTATATACTACTGGAACATTTAGTCAGACGTCAGGTAACCAAAAGACGTCTTGTTCAGTTAATTGGCATGTAGGATTACTGATCGAAAGGTCAAACATCAGCCTCTGTAGACTTTGCTAGCTATAGTCTTAGATTATATAGCCAAGTTCCTAGTAAATACTTTATTTGGCTACAATTATATATACCCCATATACATGTGTAATTAGTCAATTAGTATGGATGTTGAAGTCCTGAATACAGATTTTATTCTAATTTTTCATCAAACCGTGGAGTAACAATTAGCATATAACTGTAAAATAACCTAAATGTTTTGTAGTTCCTTATTTGTATATTGCATTTTATTTTGTTTCGGGAAAGCAACAACAACCTACAATTTATCAATATTTATTCGCAGTTTCCATAGTCTAGTGTTTTAAAATTATGTTCTGCGATAACAGCGCCATAATTTGGGGAATAATACAAATTTACAATGATTCCGTAGAAAGAAAACTGTTAAACTATTATCTTCCTTCGTTCCAACTTTACATATATGGATTATTTATATATCAGGAATACCAATTTTGTTTTCGTCGGTGTGGGTCTTTTGTCGGTGTGGGTTTTTGTCTGTGTGGGCTTTTGTCTGTGTGGGCTTTTGTTTGTGTGGGCTTTTGTCTGTGTGGGCTTTTGTCTGTGTGGGCTTTTGTCGGTGTGGGCTTTAGTCGGTGTGGGCTTTTGTCGTGTGGGCTTTTGACGCTAGGGATTTTGTCGTGTGGGCTTTTGTCACCCTTTTCCACTAAAGTGATGGAACTTACTAATTTTGACTGATAAAGTTGAAGAATTCGCGCAATAGTATAATTAATGATTTATTAACAAAATTATTAAGAATAACTTCATATTTAAAAGAACATATAACTTTCAATTAACCAAATTATCTTGATTATTATATCGTTCAATTCTTCTAAACTATCGAAATTAAAATCTTACTCCCTAGCTGTGTGAATTTAATAATCAATAACTAGATTAAGTGCACTCACTAGTTCGCATACCTAAGCCTCCACTTTGGCCTGTACCCTCCCAAAATTTAATGAACTGGTAACTGGATAAAGATCAATTGTCCACCCAAGTTTTATGCAATATGGTTCAATACTTTTTGAGTTATGAATGACCTTGACCTTTGAATAAATCATTCCTAAAATTCTACCAGATGGTTCCTGGACATTGACAAATCGTCCCATCAAATTTCAGACAATTTGGTAGAATACTTTTTTAGTTTTTGAGTTATAAATCGCCTTCAACTTGATCTTTGACCTTTGACCCGATCGCTCCCAAAATCGAATAAAATGGGTCCTGTATATTAACCAATCATCCCACTAAGTTTCATGCAATATGGTGCAATACTTTTTGAGTTATAAATGACCATGATCTTGACCTTTGAGCGGGTAGCTCCCAAAATTCCACCAGAAGGTCACTGGACATGGACCAATCGTTTCACCAAATTTCAGGCAATTTGGTTGAAAACTTTTTAAGGTATGCAAATAACAAGATGATAAATAAATAAATAAATGCCGTGTAAAATATGACCTCACACAAATCTGCGAAGGTAAAAACTGTTTAATAACAGTTATTATATAATTAGTTGGAGCATATCTGTCACTGTGAGTCATAAACACTCAATTTCTTTGTCTCTGAATCTTTCCAATTTATGTCTATAATTAACTCTATTAACTTTGAATTATTGGGCAGTTCAGATATTAATAAGAGGACTGAATCCATTAACCGAAATTTGGAACACTCTATGAATATCTAAACTTAATTTCCAGACCAATTATTATAACATTTCTTATCATTATTATATTGAGTGTGAGAAATAAGATAGTTAATAAATAGGTAGTAAGTTAAATCAATAATAATCTACATGGTCACATAGAGTGAAAGGAAAATAACAGTTTATATTTATCCATCCCTATTAATCGAGTGTCTATAGCCCTAATAATCTACAGTGTCTCTATAGCCCTAATAATCTACAGTGTCTCTATAGCCCTAATAATCTACAGTGTCTCTATAGCCCTAATAATCTACAGTGTCTCTATAGCCCTAATAATCTACAGTATCTCTATAGCCCTAATAATCAACAGTGTCTCTAGCCCTAATAATCAACAGTGTCTCTATAGCCCTAATAATCAACAGTGTCTCTAGCCCTAATAATCAACAGTTTCTCTATAGCCCTAATAATCAACAGTGTCTCTATAGCCCTAATAATCAACAGTGTCTCTATAGCCCTAATAATCAACAGTGTCTCTAGTCCTAATAATCAACAGTGTCTCTATAGCCCTAATAATCAACAGTGTCTCTATAGCCCTAATAATCAACAGTGTCTCTATAGCCCTAATAATCAACAGTGTCTCTAGCCCTAATAATCAACAGTGTCTCTATAGCCCTAATAATCAACAGTGTCTCTATAGCCCTAATAATCAACCGTGTCTCTAGCCCTAATAATCAACAGTATCTCTAGCCCTAATAATCTACAGTGTCTCTAGCCCTAATAATCTACAGTGTCTCTATAGCCCTAATAATCTACAGTGTCTCTAGCCCTAATAATCTACAGGGTCTCTATAGCCCTAATAATCAACATTGTCTCTATAGCCCTAATAATCTACAGTGTCTCAAGCCCTAATAATCTACAGTGTCTCAAGCCCTAATAATCTACAGTGTCTCTAGCCCTAATAATCTACAGTGTCTCCAGCCCTAATAATCTACAGTGTCTCCAGACCTAATAATCTACAGTGTCTCTAGCCCTAATAATCTACAGTGTCTCCAGCCCTAATAATCTACAGTGTCTCTAGCCCTAATAATCTACAGTGTCTCAAGCCCTAATAATATAATAATAATAATAATAATAGAGTTTATTTAATCAATCAACTACATTTATATACAAAAAAAAAGGATAATTTATTTGATTGAAGAAAGCCCTAAGGTAACTTTAAAAAAAGTTATTCGGGCAAATTAAAATATATCTATGTATAAAATAATTCAGTTAGCAAGATTAATCATAATGTGACAACTGAAAACTATTGAATTATATTAAACAAAAACAAATGAAAAAAAAAAAAATTGAAGATACAGTGACTGCAATAAAGTTACTAAGAAATAGTATTATAGGCATACAACACTTTTCACAAATTATTCAAAAACAAAAACATCGACAACTACATTTATATTACTGGATGAAATATTTCCTAACATGACGTTTGAATATTTTATATGTTTCGCACTGGCGTAACTCTGGAGGCAATGAATTCCACACAACTATAGATTTATAAAAGAAATTTTTTTGGCAGATCGATTTTGTAACAATTGGCAAATTTAAATGGTCAACTACCCTGAATCTAGTAAGGTGATTATGATTTGGAATTAATTGTAAATATCTATTATGAAAATATGGGTCTGAATTATCTACGAAGCAAGTAAACATTTTGAGAGATATAAAATACCTATAAAGAGAATCATAACACATATAGGTATCGCAATGGTGAGGATTTGATCTATTAAACCATTTAAACGCTCTCTTCTGAAGGCCATTAACTCTTGCCACATTGCATGTACCACTAGCACCCCACACCGATATACAATAAGTCATGCAAGAATAGATCAGAGAATAATAAATAGTTTTTAATACAGTATAAGGTGAACAGAGGGAAATACGATACATTACACCTAGAGATCTTGATATTTTTGTTGATATATCAGCAATATGGTCAGAAAATGATAGTCTGTCATTAAGTATAACTCCCAGAAACCTAGCGCTGCTCACTCTTACAATTGGAGTGCCCCTAAGTAAAATATCAGTCAAAGGCAGGCTCAGAGGTTTATGAGTAAAAATCATATAGGAAGTCTTAGATAAATTCAATGAGAGCCTATTTAGACTTAGCCAATAATCAACGGACATCAATGATTGAGTCATCCCAGCACTAACTTCCGACAAATCATTACCACTGACATTACCGTAGTATCGTCGGCATAGTGGACAAAAGAGAGATCATTGGCAGTTCTATGCAGATCATTGATGTAAAGAACGAACAACATAGGTCCCAAAACAGATCCCTGGGGAACTCCAATATCATAGGAAACATAATTGGAGAAAGCTCCATTCACTCTGACTCTCCCAACTCTATCTGACAAGTAAGATCTAAACCATGACAAAATATTATCTCTGAACCCATAGCGTTCAAGCTTCCTTAACAAAATATCGTGACTAATGGTGTCAAAGGCCTTGCTGAAATCTAATAATACAGCAACTAAATCTACAGTGTCTCTAGCCCTAATAATCTACAGTGTCTCCAGCCCTAATAATCTACAGTGTCTCCAGACCTAATAATCTACAGTGTCTCCAGCCCTAATAATCTACAGTGTCTCCAGCCCTAATAATCTACAGTGTCTCCAGCCCTAATAATCTACAGTGTCTCTAGCCCTATTAATCTACAGTGTCTCCAGACCTAATAATCTACAGTGTCTCCAGCCCTAATAATCTACAGTATCTCCAGCCCTAATAATCTACAGTGTCTCTAGCCCTAATTATCTACAGTGTCTCTAGCCCTAATAATCTACAGTGTCTCTAGCCCTATTAATCTACATTGCCTCTAGCCATAATAATCTACAGTGTCTCTAGCCCTAATAATCTACAGTGTCTCCAGCCCTAATAATCTACAGTGTCTCTAGCCTTAATAATCTACAGTGTCTCTAGCCCTAATAATCTACAGTGTCTCCAGCCCTAATAATCTACAGTGTCTCTAGCCCTAATAATCTACAGTGTCTCTAGCCCTAATAATCTACAGTGTCTCAGCCCTAATAATCTACAGTGTCTCTAGCCCTAATAATCTACATTGCCTCTTGCCCTAATAATCTACAGTGTCTCTTGCCCTAATAATCTACATTGCCTCTAGCCCTATTAGTGTGCATATAAAGTGTATGGTTCTGGGCATCAGACTTCATACTTGTTAACTATATGCAAAATTGCTTCATATCTGATGAGCAAATCAATGTTTGATTATTGATGCTGGCTATATCAATTACAAATTCATTTACTGCTAACTACGCACTGAATTCGCTTTGTCCAGACACGAACTGTAGTGCAGAGAATGATTTGGAACGAAATGGTTGTATGTTGAACTCTAGGAAGCATGAATGATAAAGAATGATCAAGAGGAAAATGCCTGTTAAAAAAAGTTATCAATTTATTTTTATATTAGTTTTGTGGGTGGTATTGTCAAATGAAGCTTACACTGCGAATACGTCCGTCTCTATATCTGGTAAATAAATGTCATCATATATCAAATAAAAAGAGACTATCCTAATTCAATTCCATATTTTCGTTCGGTTGGAATTGAAAAGGCAAATTCAACTAAAATGGTTCCATGAGAAATAAATATAAATACTTACAATGATTGGTGAAAGAATTGGTGTTATGGCCAACTGAAAAATTATACAGGGTGATTCAAAAACAAATGAAAACTGATGAACCTACAGAATATTGTGATAAGATTTTTTCATATGGCTATTAAGATGATATCCTATGAATGATAGCCACAATTTGCAAGACAATTAATGTAGTGTTATTTTTATTGTCTGTCTCGGCATCTTTTCAAAATTTCAGGCGATGGTAGTGAGTTTCATTATTGATACGGTTCTGTAATTTCTTTTATGATCTTTGTATTTGTAACAGTCACAGGTGATTTAAGCTAGCCCACAAATTTGACGTTTCAAGCTACCGATTTTTTTTTGCTTCCACTCAGCGCTATATATATTTAGTTTAGTGTGGCAAAATGCTCTCCCTATTGACTTCCTTCTGATCCTTATGATTACAATACTGATGACGAATAAAACTTGCAATGTGATTGGTAACGATGACGGAAATTTTGGTTTGAGATTTTTTTGTCAATCATTCAAGAGTTGGGATTCGAATTATTGTTACAACAGAATGGAGTAACCGCTCACACAATCGAATAACTACTCATTCTTTTGGAAGATATTTTTGAAAATATTAAATCTCTCGTTCTGGACTTATTTCTGATCTAACACCAAATGATTTATTTTGTGAGGATATTTTCAATCTCTGATTGAATGTTACAAAACAAAACTGCATACATGAACTGAAAAAAAACATCAGTGAGAAATATCATAAAATTTGGAAGTGATAGGGGAAATCATGAAGAGGGTGATAGGACAGACTGTGATATTGTCTAGCCAACTGTGGCTATCGTTTAAAAGATATTTGGTTAATGCACAAGAAAGAAATGAAACATAATTTTTGATTATTAAATATGTCTCAATACACCAGGTTTATTAGTTTTTAATTTATTAACAGATGAAAAGGGCCAGATGCTTATGAATCACACGGTATCAACCGACTCAATTATTTTGAATAAACAATTGGTCACTTTTAAATCCTGAGAGTCATTGGAATTTGGTGTTACTAATTATGTTATAATTTATCTCAATCATTTAAAATTCCCTTATTTGGATTATCAGTTCTACTATCATCTTGCAGAAGGAAGAGATTTCTCCAAATTTGTCCCTAAGACTTTAGCTGTGACATCAGACTCTGATGCGGAAACTACAAGAAACATCGATGGACATGACGGGAATGGTGGCAAATCAAACTTTACCAAAGGTAAATCATTTACAACCATACTCCTTTGTTTTCAATGTTGCAAAAAAAAACTTGATAAAATATATAATCCTTACTAAGTTTTTATTAGAAGGAAATATTACTCAATATGTTTATAATTAGTGTTTTCAAATCACGATTTCTTAATTTTGAACACCGTGCAGGGGTTGCAGCTGAACACGGTCTGCTGGGAGCTGTTCACATAGATTCCAGCAATCCAGAGATTTCAACCAATGTCAACTCCGACCATCTGAGCAACGTATATAGGATTGGTGTAGTGGAGGAAAATCTTGCCTCATTCGTCATCGAGATGGAAAACAATAGTTCATTAAACTTTGGAGCTTGCACCTGGTTCTTGCATAGACAGCTTAGTGTATCACCAGTTCTCTTCTCGATGAATCTAGAAGATGCTGAAACGAGAAGTAACTTCGTGTATAGTGCCTACCTATCAGTCAGTAGTAAGTAATGAGTGACTACTGTTTAAATAATATAAGTCATAATATTTCAAATATACTAAAATATGATTTTACTTGATTTCTTATAGAGGCAAATCTAAATTTATTAATGCATTGAACTAAATGCAGAGTACTTCATACATTTATGATTCAATTAAATGAATGAAAAATTTCAAAAATCCACGATCAGCAACAAAAATCTATTACAGTAGAAGAACTCCTCTATATAGTGGACTCTTCTAAAGTGAATGTAAAATCCTGACTAATAGAAATAACTCGAATAGTGAAAATTTCCTTTGTCTACCACAAACTGGCCATAAGTTTTTTAAAACTGATATCCATTCTTAGCAGACTATAAGAAATTGTTCATTACTCAAGATACAGTAAAATGTAAAATCTTTCATAAAAGTGATGTTGAAATGTTTAAATTTTGTACTTAAAAATGAAATGAAGAAATAAATGATTTTTTTTACTTGTTTTGTTCAAATGCACACATTAGATTATGATATTTTTCATTGATATGTTTTGGTCTGCTAACATATTTATGATTTATTTCAGTTTCACAAACGGGCCTTGAGCTTAGAAGCGGAAATTGTTACTCTCATTACTCAGTTGTGATTGATTTGAGACTTTTCTACCACGTGTGTGTAGGAGTGGAATCTGGTAACATATCACTCTATTTTGACGGTAACAAACTATCGTCAAATGGAACTGACTGCCCATACAATCATGTCAAGTCAGGATCCTTGATAGCGAAAGTCAACTTAGCCAAAGATTTTTCAAGCAGGCAATACTTTGTGGGATATTTAACAGACTTCAGATTCTACAAACAAATAATCGATCAGCTGGTTGTAGAAGAAGCTTTATCGCTAAATTTTACAACACAGTATCTGGACCTATTGTACAACTCTAATTTGAATATTCCAAACTATGAATTCCTGGTGGCAAGTCCAGAAACTTTGGAATTGATTAACACTGGCTTGGAAATTTTCGTGTTGAATGACAGAGTAAATTATACATCGGCTATTAGAGCTTGCACATCATTGGGTGGAAAACTTTATGAAACGAATTCATCTTCTATCAACTATGTTAAATTATTCGTGTTCTCAGTGACCCATGGCGCACCTATTAACGCTTGGGTGGATCAACAAAATGTAACGTCAAATAATTATTGTCCCATGGCAAGAATTTTCAAAGACGAATATTCTGTTGACACCAGAGATTGTTCTGAAGATTTTGCAGTAGTATGTAGAATACCTGATGCATCAAATTTCAAAATTATTGGACTGAGAAAGCATCCTATAAAGTTAACTTTACTGGCTAGTTTGTATAGTTTCGAAAGTGATTGGGACATACAACTGAAGTTTGACGAGTACAAAGGGTTACTAATAAGTAATACTGCAATGAGAAGAGTTCTATTCAGATCTCAATCACCGTTTGAAATAAAACATATAATGGGCAGGAAAATCTTCAAAGATAAGAATACTCTTGAGCAAAAAAGAATGACATTGAGTGCTTGTCAAGACCACCAGTTCACATGTGACGATGGTGAATGTATTGAATTGGGGTCGGTATGTAACTTCTCGGGAGATTGTTTGGATGGCAGTGACGAAAACTTCTGCAATACAACTAGGAAAAGACCTGAATTTTATAATAAGATAATCTCAGGAAAACTGAATCTTCCATTAACTCTCAGTGTAAAACTACAAAGATTGGTTGGTGTAAACATAAATTCAGGGACAATTACTGTACAAGTGAAATTGGAAATTTCATGGGTTGATGAGAGAGTTACATTCTTCAATGTACACAAAAATGTAACAACATTCATTCCTACAGAAGATGCTAAATTCTACTGGCAGCCTAACATTGATATGTCAGGTGTAGTGAACGATGACATACATATTTTCTCTTTACAAGACAATCCTGGTAAAATGTATGTGACAGCTACTTCGTTCGGAACAGCTTTTACTTATGATGGTTACGAAGGTATAGTAAAAAAAATACATGTAATAAATATCATTTAAATTAAAATTAAATGATCAAATTTAATTCTTTTATTAATTTTCAGTTTCCGAACTAGGAATGAACGATTTTGAGATATCACACTCCAAAGGTTCGTTAGTGACTCTTGCCTGTTCACCAGATTTGTTTATCTATCCATTCGATGTTCAGGTGAGTTTATATCTTTATACCCATATTCCTCCGTATCTAAATTTATACATTGCAGATAATGTGAATAAGTGAAAATCTCTCTTTTAGAGTTGCCATTTTATTATGCACCTGAAGGGAAAGGTTCACGATGACGCATCTTTTCAAGAAGTCTTTGTAGACTCTGAAGACGATCTGTCCTCATCGACGTACAAGCTACTCCGGTTCAAGAACGGAAAACCTCTTAGAAATACGAAGGTGGGATATTAATTAGAAACATATTCATCCGTAACTTCAATTAAATGAAAAACGAAAATTTATATATTACTCTGCTTGTTCTTTCGTTAGTTTGTTCGTACACGTGATACGCTCAGAATAACAGAACTTTAAATTTAAAAAAATCAAAATTTTCCCAAAACTAAAATTTTCCTAAAACTAAAAATTTTCCAAAAACTCAAAATTTTCCAAAAACTCAAAATTTTCCAAAAACTCAAAATTTTCCAAAAACTCAAAATTTTCCAAAAACTCAAAATTTTCCAAAAACTCAAAATTTTCCAAAAATTTCAAAATTTTCCATAAACTCAAAATTATTGTCCAAAAACTTGAACTTTTCCAAAAACTTCTACAAATTTTCAATAGAGTAAAGATTTGCATATAAATCTGAAAAAAAACTGAGATAATGCAAGAACTAAAAATATTCAATTATAACCTAAATATTTTTCTAAAAACTCAAAAAAAATAATAAACCCAACTTTGTTCTTAAAAAAACTAGAAAAACTCAAACCATAAAAAGCAAATGAATATAAAAAACTAGAAAAAAAGGAAAACCGTAAAATTCAGAAAATCAAAATATCTGGAAAATCGAAAAGTACGAAAAATCGGAAAGCCTCCGCAAAAATCAAGAGAAACTGAAAAATCAAGAAAAATCGAAAAAGTACTGAAATAAAATATCATGAAAATCGAAAAATCAGGAACCTTATATATCTGGAAAACCGAAAAAGATCCGGAAAATTGGAAAATAGAAAACCCGGAAAAATTGGAAAAAAAAAATTCATATAAAACAGAAACCCACCTGAAATATCTGAAGAATCGATCATTTCGGAAACCCGGAATAAACGGACGAAAGATAGCGAAAACTCTGGAAAGAATGAAAAACAGAGAAACGGAAGAGCTAATTTAGCCTCTGCCCGAATGAGGATGAGAATTAGTTAAATTTTGTTATTTTTAGTTTCCCTTTACCTTCTTTATTACGGACTCTAACAGTCTTCCTTTTATAATGCTTTAAAAAAAGTGGTAATCATTTTGAGATATATCGAAATAATTACCGTTCGTAGACTTAATAAAATGGAGACAATTCTTTCGAGATTATTTCACGGTAATTAAAAAAAAAATCAAACTTATAATCCAGAAGAGGTTATTAGAAGCAATTGGTTCAAATTCAACATGTCCCATCTTTGGGTGAGTTCTGTGTTATCGCACGGTTCCATAATTATTTTTGAACACGTAAAAATCTGTATTTAATAATCATTATTTAACTTTTATTTGAATTGGTATCCACGATAACAATTTGAATAGAAGTTAAATAATAATTATTATATTTTCTTCTCTGACGTGTCCGAAAATGTAGAACCAACCAATAACTTGGAACTTAGTACACTACTAAGTGAAATATTTCACAGAGCATAAAATTGCTATTTTTTTCAAATTATATAATCATTATTTTGATTTGTAATATATTTTTGTAATGCTCCTTAATTTCACTTTAATTTAGTTCATTCCAACAAGTGTTTAAATGAATAATTTTGGATACTGAAATATCTTTCGAAATCATCGTTTGAATCCCTAATTCTAATTTTCACCACAATAGGTTCAATTCGAGGTCCGCATTGCTCGTCAATACGGTAGTCAGGTTCTGGTGACTTTCATGCCATGTATTCTCCTGCAAATGATTGGATTCAGTGTGTTTGCTGTTCCTTTGGAAGACCTGGGAAACAGACTCGCAGTGAGCATATCCTGCCTCATCGTCATGGCAGCTCTTTTCACTCAGGTCAGATATCGATCTAAAATTTAATATTGAAATAAATTAGGAGTATGAGAAATAAATATATAAGTTTAATGCTCAACAGTACGCCTCAAACAATCGATGAATTTATATGAAACATATATCTTCAGATCACTTCGACATTACCAGAGTCACCCGAAGTCAAAATGATTGACATCTGGATGTCGACTCACGTTCTGCAACTGGCTGTGGTTTTCTTAGCACAGTTCTTGGTGTACCACGCACATGTTCGAGAAGAGAAAAGACCTTTACGGATATACAAAAATAGTGTGAACAATTTAGCAGACGGGAAAGTGCATCCAGAAATACAAAAGGTGGTACTCGATGTTGTCACTGCAAGGCAAATTCTGTTATTTTTTATAATCTTTTATTCAAGCTAGATGTTTAAATGACATACTTTTTATTTATTGCAAGGAATTATACAACGTGGCTTGTTTACGAAGATTTCAGACAAAGTAAACAACTCGAATTTTCCAAAAAATCTGAACAGAATTGTTGGTTTGCTTTGTATTTTCATATATGCTATCTTCGTAGGATGGTTCTTCTTCTACTGTACAATTGTTAATAATCAACTTACAACACAAGAATAACCTGATTGTATTCAAATTATATAATTGAAGTTAATTATACAGATATACTGATCTTGACACAAAGAAAACGAAACGATAATTATCATTCCAAAAATAATCAGGAATTGTGTAATCATCTTGGGATGCATCTTCTACGGAATACAATAGATATTTCAGTTTTTGTTTTTTGGTATATTTCATTTCAATTCATGCACTGATACGATTCGTGAGTTCCAACTGTTTAGATATTGTGTGTTCTATGTATATTTGTAAAACTGAATCACTGAGTTGAGTGATAGTACGTCATGCTCCGTAAATCAATTACTTTCTCCCCACTATATTATCATTCCATCATAGACGAGAAAGAGACACTTATCAATGAATATTAATCATGTGTTAATGAGATATTGTGATCGTGTGTACATAGCGGATTCTAACCAGCCATTTGTTTATAGACGTAGCTATAGAGACTACAGCAAAAGTATTTCAAAATCAATAAAACTGACTATAATCTAGCGTAGCCGAAGAGTCATTATATTTAACATATTTAATGACGAATAGAATGAAGAGAACCGATTTTGTGATAAATATTAGCCCAATTTTCTATATCAATATCAGAGAATATATTTTGCCTTTTTAATATTGCACTGTCACTTATATTATTAAATATTTTATAGATGTGATATAGACATATTATAGACATATAGACATACTTTTTATTTAATATTTTGTTATACTTGATGTCACATTTTCTCCTTCACCATTTGATCTATTATTGATATCCTGAGGTAGATTGATACCATGAATACTTGGTTAACAATTCTAATAAAGTTCAAAAACAAGTCGAAACTAATTAAAGAATGTTGATTTTGACCAAAAAAACTTTCCAGGTGAAATTAACTTCGGGAACAATCTGCAGTTGTCGAAAGGATAACTTCTGAATAGATTAATTACGAAGTCGGTCAACTTTGATTATGATTTTGAAACATATTCGATACAGGGGTATATTAATTGAACTACAAGCCATATCTATTCTGTTGCGATTAAATTTAATCTCTCTATTTGAAGGACCAAATATAATATTAATAATTTAAATTAAAAGTTACTGATTGTTTAACTTCCTCCGATTCAATCAAGATACATATATCATATAATAGATCGCTAATATTTTTTTTAATAAACATAGTAAGACTTGATGATGAACTTCGATAAATAGATCAGTAATAAGCAACAACTGATGACGAAGAACGAACAACAATTATTAGGTATCGCAGTATTTTGATTAAATAGAATAAGATTTTTTATTTGTATTCATGATTTGAGGGAAAAAGTTCTGTAATTTGAATTTTTATCTTTATTTTTATGCCTATTGGTAAATGCATATGCCTATTGGTAAATGCATTTGCATATTGGTAAATGCATATGCATATTGGTAAATGCATATGCATATTGGTAAATGCATATGCCTATTGGTAAATGCATATGCCTATTGGTAAATGCATATGCCTATTGGTAAATGCATATGCATATTGGTAAATGCATATGCCTATTGGTAAATGCTTATGCATATTGGTAAATGCATATGCCTATTGGTAAATGCATATGCTTATTGGTAAATGCATATGCCTATTGGTAAATGCATATGCCTATTGGTAAATGCATATGCCTATTGGTAAATGCATATGCCTATTGGTAAATGCTTATGCCTATTGGTAAATGCTTATGCCTATTGGTAAATGCTTATGCCTATTGGTAAATGCATATGCCTATTGGTAAATGCATATGCTTATTGGTAAATGCATATGCCTATTGGTAAATGCATATGCCTATTGGTAAATGCATATGCCTATTGGTAAATGCTTATGCATATTGGTAAATGCATATGCCTATTGGTAAATGCTTATGCATATTAGTAAATGCTTATGCATATTGGTAAATGCTTATGCATATTGGTAAATGCTTATGCATATTAGTAAATGCTTATGCATATTGGTAAATGCTTATGCATATTAGTAAATGCTTATGCATATTGGTAAATGCTTATGCCTATTGGTAAATGCTTATGCATATTAGTAAATGCTTATGCATATTGGTAAATGCTTATGCATATTGGTAAATGCTTATGCATATTGCTTTACGCATAATTGCATATGCATGTTGATAAATGCATTTGCGAATCTAATAAGCGTATGCATTTTAGAAAAGCATATGCAAATATGCAATGTTGCAACCCTAATGATGTCAAAACCCTAAAAATAACCTACGCATTCCAAAGCGGAAGTACGATTTTGCAGTCCACCTAGTGTTAGAAAACTAAAGGCCAAAAGCTACATTTACTACACAGAAGAGTAACTCTGTAACTTTTGTTTACACGGCCTACATCTGAACAGATATTAGTTTCATAAATAAAATTTATTCATGAATAATTTATGATAAAAATATTTTAATAAGAAAATAATTCATATTAGGAATATGCTTCAATGCAGTGTGTTTCAACATTATTGATATTTTCAATAGCCATATATAAACAATTAAATATCATAATACGGTTTACACCAATTTGTTACTTAAGATTGGATTTTCAATGTGGAACCAAAAATTTTGTGAAAGCTTGACTTAGAAGAAACAACAGAAGGCTAAAAGAAATGGTGAAATTCTCCGAAGAACAGAAAAAGTTTATAATAAGAGCATTCGGGACAACATCTTCGCCAGCAATGATCAGACGTCTGTTTCTACAAGAGTACAAGATAGCAAAAGAACAGTTCAAATTGTTTTATTTAACAAGAATGAATTTGGATTTCGACAAGAATGGAAAAAATTTTCGAAAGAAGAAATCAGGAGGTCCCACAAAGAGAACGCCAGAAAAATTCGAAGAAGTCAGAACATTTTTGGATGTAAAATCAAGAAGCTCAGTCAGGAAATCAGCGCCTCTTTTAGACATTTCAACTACTTATTGGAGAAATACCTTCACATGCGGTTCTATCTTGATATGGCTGTGCATCCACTAACAGAAGCCCTTAGGCCCCTTTAGTAGTGGTAGTATGGTACATCTAGCCCCTGCCCCCGGCCGAGGGTGGGCACGCGAGGGGGGGCAAAGGCGGGTGCGTAATTTAATTAGGCTACAATTTTGTTATCAGATAAGAAATTAGGTTGGTTATTTGAAATAAATATTATTTTATTGAAATTATGTTAGGAGGGGGGCACCGCCCCCTCCTCCCCAAAGACACGCGGGGGGGGGGGGGCACCGGGCGGTTGCGTAATTTAATTAGGTTACAGTTTTTTTATTAGATACGAAATTAGAATGGGTATTTAAAATAAATATTGTTTTTATTGAAATAAGTTGAAAGTATGTTAGCAGGGGGGAGACAGCCCCCTTCTTCCCAAACAGTGTAACTAGGTTGCTGATTGTAACAGATAATCATTTGGGTCAGGTAAGTGCCTTTTCCAGTAGGGGCTCATTGAAATAACTCGAAGCTGTTTTTTAAGTAGGTTCTCTTTTTTTTATCATATAGGTTTCATTTGAGGTAGTTTCTACTAGGTTAATATTTATATCTGAATAAAAAATTGTTTCTTTATAGAATGGAATAACATCTTATGAACTATAATTGTAAAACCATGAGGAATGAGAGAAAGATGGGATTTAATACTCAAGATATATTTTAAAATAATAATAATACATTTCAGTATACAATAATGATGAATATCTATTAAATTAAATTAACTTTAATAGTACTTATCAAATATAAAATTATAACAGGTTGAGATGAAATTTTGGCGTTGAAGAGCTGTAATTGATAAGGTTATAGCTATCAAAACCAGCAACCTGTGCATTTAACAGATTGATGGTTTCAATAATTATTATTTATCTTTCATTCATTATCATAGAGGTGGTTGAGACTCTTCCAGTGACAGGGTGAAGATGAAAATGATGCGATGAAATGTAGTTTCATTTATTAATGCTCACACATGATGTCTTAATCCTATATCATAATAATAAATTGATACACGAATTAAATTAATTAAACAATTTCAATCGTAAATACATCAAAAATACATAATTTTGTAATGAATATAATAATAATAAATTAATATTACATTTCATTAATATATTTACAAATGTGGTGGCGTCAAATAATAAATATTCTTTCACTAATTGTATCTTGATATAAAATTTAGTAAATTTATTTGTTAATGATATTATGATTGGTCAATTAAATAATCGTATATACTATGTTAAAAATATGTTCTTTCAGGTGTCCTTTAGTAATCACAAGGGGCTTGGAGAGCTACCCCTTTTTGTAAGTCTTTTACTTTTTCCAATAGAGCAGGAATAGTCAACATCAGAGCAGATGTTGCAGGTAAAACAATTCTTGATGGATTCGATACAGAGTTAAACATGATAACGTAGTTCCCATTAATACGAAATAGATCAATAGAGGAAGGATGCTGTCTTATAGTGATTGACATCTCATCATTTGTTTCAAGAAACTTGAAACTCAATGTTTGCAAGAATATCAAGAAGCTGAGTACATGAAAAGAGATCCATCTATCACCATATTTGAATTTGATACGATCAAATGAACTTTCATAAGAAATTTCAATGTCGCTAATGTTATATAGGTGAGATATAGTCATCATGTAGGAGTGGATGTTCATGCACTAACCATTTGATAATCGCACAGGGAGGTGATATACTCTAGAAAAGGTGGATAAATGGAGGGTGGGGGTGTACTCGAGAAGTGTAAGTAGGCCAAATGCACATGGTACCTTGGTATCACAGAGCAACACGCGGATGGGTGAGGTGAGAAGGGTAGATTTTTTTATCATGTATTGAATTGCTTCATTTGAAGTAATTTTCATTAGGTTAAAATTTCTATCTGGATTATAAAATTGGCTCTACATTGATTTGATCTTTTATGAAATTGAAATGATATCCTATTATCTACAATTCTAAAAGAATGAGGAATGAGAGAAAGATTGGAGTTATTAGTCAAGATATATATCCTTCCCCTATAATAAAGAGAATTTTACTATATGCACACATATATATATATATATAAATCTATCACGCTCGAGATTTAATTTATAAAACTCAAAATTTTCCAAAAAAACATTGAAAACACCCTGAAAATTTTTTAAACTCAATAAAATGAATTTTTTCTAGAAAGTAAAAATTAAAAAAGTATAAAATAAGAAAAAAGTGAGTTATTTTATAAAAACTAAAACTCATAAAATTTAAAATAAAATATATAATTTAAAAAAAATCTAAAAATTTGAAACACTCATATTTACAAAAAGTTATTTTCAATAAAATAAAATTGAAAACCCAAACTCCCCGCCCCAAAAAAAAAACTAAATAGAATATTCCCCACAAAAACTATAAAAAACACAAACTCCGCCCCTCCTCCCCCCCTAAAAAAAAAGAATATCACCCCTAAAACTCTGAAAACTCAAGAATGAATGAAAATCATAATTACTAGAATTGCTTTGTGGAAATTCAATTTTCTATAAAAATTTGCATTGAATCAAAATTCAATTACCATTAAAAACCCGTTATTTTTAACTGGAAAATACACCAGTTTAAAAATAATGATAATACTTTTAATAATATTTATACAATGTACATAATCATGAATTAATATATATTTCTAAATGACCGACTTTAGGAAGATTCTCTACATTTTTGAGGAGGCTCGGATACATTCGGCGAATAGGGTCATTTTTGCAACTACGAATATATTTTAATGCCATTAGTGAGTGAAAATAATGTTCCTAAAAGTACATTCGTTCCATGGCTAAGGTATATGTATAGTATATATCTCTTCATATGTGGTAGGTACAAATGCACGGAATTTTTTTTATTCAATTAATTATTAATTATCGAAAGTTGAGATATAAATTTAACACAGTGGGTGTATATTGGCCAAGTTTAAACTCATGTAAATTTTGCATATTTTATATCAAGTAGTTATTGATTTATATCTAATTTAGTGTATATTTTTTATCATATTATAAGGAAAGAGAGAAATTTTGGGTAGAAAATGAGATTTATAAGGGTAACTCGAATATTTTAATTACTTCCGATGTAATCAATGGAACTAAAAGTAAATGTCTCATCCCAAAATTGTAAATGTTACAAATTATTTCCTGTATATTCTATATGAGTTGCTCGTTTAAAAGATGACATATTAAAATAGTTAATTTGATTGGGTATCATTATTTCACTTATATGAATAGGTATAAATCATAATGAGTTTATGTTTAGTCAAATTTATTTTTTCGGTTAATTGATTCATTGTCACTCCTATCTGAAGAGTGTCTCGTTGACAGTAATAATTGATGCAAATTAATCTAACTCATCATTATTTGAAAACTGTAAACGATTGAAAAATACATTCTAAAAATCAATAGATAATATATTAAGGTTTTGGTATACGTTCAAGAATTAATTGCTCTCATAATGTTTTTCATTATTAACTTCTACTACAATTTTACTAAGTTCTTCATTTGAAATACTTCATATTTCACTTACCAATCAGTTGGATAAATTTATTAACGATCCCTGACATTGCAGTTACAGGGGCTTGTACCCTTTTTATAAACCTTCATCGTAAAAAGACTGCATTAACGGAGTAGCTTTCTTACATCCGAGAGCAATGTCACAGAATGGTGTACGTAACTGGTTGGCTGATCGATCTTGTGAAAAAAAAATCCCTTTTCTCTTACTTATATCAATTCATATTTTTCAAGCACTGTTCTCTGTTGATTCCTATTAATATTTTCTGCATTAAATTTGATATCTTCGGGATATACTATATTATTATATTTTCCGATGATCCGCTTCGACGTGATGCTGTACTTGTTAATCTAGTAATCTTTCGAGTATCAAGTCCTCATTAATTTATTTATAGTATTTTCATTACAGACAGGCCTATCGTAAATTTCACACTCACTCGCATTTATGAAAACTGATAAAATTGCGAGGCATTTTTCTAAAAGTTTTTATAGTGGATATATATATATATAGAAAAAGGAGACCATATTTAGTGATATATATTTCACAGTAGCATCAATAAACTTCAATAATATTATTTAGATGAGGTTATTAGGACAATTTCTCCAAAAATTAAAAAACATTGCAATATATTTTCAGTTGAGCGAGCTTTCACAACAGTTCCTTTCATTTTACCTTATAGAAAATTGTTAGAAATAAAACTGGAGAAATAAAATTGTAGAAATAAAATTGTAGACATAAAATTGTAGAAACAAAATTGTAGAAACAAAATTGTAGACATGAAATTTTAGAAATAAATTTTAGAAATAAAATTGTGGAAATAAATTGTAGAAATAAAATTATTGAAATAAATTGTAGAAATAAAATTTTAAAAATAAAATTATGGAAATAAAATTGTAGAAACAAAATTGTAGAATTAAAAATGTAGGAATAAAATTATAGATATAAAATTATAGAAATAAAATTGTATTTATATAAGTTCAAGTCATGTCTCACTTTAATAAGTCTGAGTTATTATTTTTGTAATATAAGCGAGGCATGTTTGAAGTTCAAAGATTTATAAATTTGTTCACGTGTCCGATCGACTTTGTAGTTATATTGGATTTAACTTTTGAGTTATTCTAATCCTATATAAAAAAAAAACTAAAAAAAACTCCGTGAACCAGTTAATATTAATGTTTTTGAAAAGATCAGCAACATATAAGCAACATGCTCTTGCTAATCTTATTTAAAAGTGTATATCTTTTTTCAGTCATCAAATATAATAATGTTAGATAGTAACAGTAACGATTTTTTTTGTATTTTCAAGTGGCGTATTCCAGTGGACAGAAGAAAACTAGAAGATGGCAAAGTCTCATTTCGCAGCGAAATTGAACTACAGGAACAAACTGAGTATGTAGCTAACTACTTATTAAATTTTTTTAGATTATTTTGCAAAGAGTTTTATAGCGGAAAGGAACTTTAATTCTCTTTTAATAAAATAACATGGTAGCTACAATTCAATATTTTTTTAAAATCTTATCATCGTCAAGAACAGTTATAAAACATATTATACCACTTAAAAAATATATGCGACATTTTCATGTGTATCAGGTGAGGATTAATTTTATATCTGTATATATATCATAAAAAATAAAATATGTCTATGAAATAGCTAAATTATAGTTTATTATAGAAAGTTAATTTATCATTTTTGAAACAGCTTATATATATATGTTTTAATATTATAATAATCAACTATTTTTCAGATGAAGGTACTATTGCTATGAAGGACTTCCTGTCGAAAAAAAACAGTTGAATTCATTCTCTAATCTTCCTCTTGGATAATAATGATCTGAAACAAACTATGTAATGAGAGAGCTGCAAAGAAGAAATCAGTATTTAAATGATACACTTCTATCAATGGTTTGAAATAAAAAAAAAATATCGTTAAATGGAATAAAAATTATACATTCTTTCAAATCTTATACCAATAATTGCTGTGTTTTATAAAACTAAAATATTAGTTAAATGTGATTGAGAATTATGCTGTTTTCATATTATTGTGGTTACAATTCATTTTGTTTAAGAGGAACTAAAAAGAAATTAGAATTTTTAATTTTCTTTGTTTATGTACAACTTAACTCGTATGGCAATCGTTTTGTTCGCTATTCCAATTAATATTTTTTGCCCTAGCTGGAAGCAATCTGGACTATTGGGCCTTTCTATTCAATGTTTTTGATACATTTCTCACTCTACGCTTATCTGATGTATGAGGGTAGTGTCTTAATTTTTTATAACTACGAGGCCATGGAGATTTAGATTTCTATCTTAGCTAGTCTTGGGTCTCTTCATTTTCCTCTTATCAATGAGTGCAGTCACCGATATATCCGTGTTCCTGAATTGTAACAGATGAAGAGATAATATTTTTACTGTATACTTTATTTGTTTGTAATATTCAAGAACGCTAATAATTCTAAGTTATCAGTAGGTTTTGTTTCAATTGAGTAATCAATATTACATATGAAAAAAATATCAACTATTTTTTCTCTCGACCTTTTTATATAACTTCCAGGGTCTACTCTTACCTTCCAACTCATTTTGAGCCAATTTTTATAGCTAAATAGCAATTTTACTAATAACTAGGGTTGTGACAATATGCTTTTGGCACAAAAAAAATATAAGCTACCTCATATTTGGAATAAATCATATTCCTATTATGATGAAAAAAAAACTGAATATGAAGAACGTATTGATTTGATAAGAAAATATTCTATTCATGAATAAATACTTTCAAAAAAACTAAAATATTTTTCTGTTCATAGATAGATAAGCCAAAAATTTCCTTAATATAGAAAACTTTTCTATATTGAACTCCTGTGTAGTGAATGAGTTGGGAATGATTAGTCCGTATAAGAACAAATTTTCAATGTTTTGCCATAAAATGGCCTTTTGTTTAGTAAAAAAACATTGACTAAAACCCAAGACTAGCTAAGATAGAAATCTAAATCTCCATGGCCTCGTAGTTATAAAAAATAAGACACTACCCTCATACATCAGATAAGCGTAGAGTGAGAAATGTATCAAAAACATTGAATAGAAAGGCCCAATAGTCCAGAATGCTTCCAGCTAGGGCAAAAAATATTAATTGGAATAGCGAACAAAACGATTGCCATACGAGTTAAGTTGTACATAAACAAAGAAAATTAAAAATTCTAATTTCTTTTTAGTTCCTCTTAAACAAAATGAATTGTAACCACAATAATATGAAAACAGCATAATTCTCAATCACATTTAACTAATATTTTAGTTTTATTAAACACAGCAATTATTGGCATAAGATTTGAAAGAATGTATAATTTTTATTCCATTTAACGATATTTTTATTTTATTTCAAACCATTGATAGAAGTGTATCATTTAAATACTGATTTCTTCTTTGCAGCTCTCTCATTACATAGTTTGTTTCAGATCATTATTATCCAAGAGGAAGATTAGAGAATGAATTCAACTGTTTTTTTTCGACAGGAAGTCCTTCATAGCAATAGTACCTTCATCTGAAAAATAGTTGATTATTATAATATTAAAACATATATATATAAACTGTTTCAAAAATGATAAATTAACTTTCTATAATAAACTATAATTTAGCTATTTCATAGACATATTTTATTTTTTATGATATATATACAGATATAAAATTAATCCTCACCTGATACACATGCAAATGTCGCATATATTTTAAAGTGGTATAATATGTTTTATAACTGTTCTTGACGATGATAAGATTTTAAAAAATTATTGAATTGTAGCTACCATGTTATTTTATTAAAAGAGAATTAAAGTTCCTTTCCGCTATAAAACTCTTTGCAAAATAATCTAAAAATATTTAATAAGTAGTTAGCTACATACTCAGTTTGTTCCTGTAGTTCAATTTCGCTGCGAAATGAGACTTTGCCATCTTCTAGTTTTCTTCTGTCCACTGGAATACGCCACTTGAAAATACAAAAAAATATCGTTACTGTTACTATCTAACATTATTATATTTGATGACTGAAACAAGATATACACTTTTAAATAAGATTAGCAAGAGCATGTTGCTTATATGTTGCTGATCTTTTCAAAAACATTAATATTAACTGGTTCACGGAGTTTTTTTTAGTTTTTTTATATAGGATTAGAATAACTCAAAAGTTAAATCCAATATAACTACAAAGTCGATCGGACACGTGAACAAATTTATAAATCTTTGAACTTCAAACATGCCTCGCTTATATTACAAAAATATTAACTCAGACTTATTAAAGTGAGACATGACTTGAACTTATATAAATACAATTTTATTTCTACAATTTTATATCTATAATTTTATTCCTACATATTTAATTCTACAATTTTGTTTCTACAATTTTATTTCCACAATTTTATTTTTAAAATTTTATCTCTACAATTTATTTCTATAATTTTATTTCTACAATTTATTTCCACAATTTTATTTCTAAAATTTATTTCTAAAATTTTATGTCTACAATTTTGTTTCTACAATTTTATGTCTACAATTTTATTTCTCTAGTGTTATTTCTAACAATTTTCTATAAGGTAAAATGAAAGGAACTGTTGTGAAAGCTCGCTCAACTGAAAATAAATTGCAATGTTTTTTAATTTTTGGAGAAATTGTCCTAATAGCCTCATCTAAATAATATTATTGAAGTTTATTGATGCTACTGTGAAATATATATCACTAAATATGGTCTCCTTTTTCTATATATATATATATCCACTATAAAAACTTTTAGAAAAATGCCTCGCAATTTTATCAGTTTTCATAAATGCGAGTGAGTGTGAAATTTACGATAGGCCTGTCTGTAATGAAAATACTATAAATAAATTAATGAGGACTTGATACTCGAAAGATTACTAGATTAACAAGTACAGCATCACGTCGAAGCGGATCATCGGAAAATATAATACTATAGTATATCCCGAAGATATCAAATTTAATGCAGAAAATATTAATAGGAATCAACAGAGAACAGTGCTTGAAAAATATGAATTGATATAAGTAAGAGAAAAGGGATTTTTTTTTTCACAAGATCGATCAGCCAACCAGTTACGTACACCATTCTGTGACATTGCTCTCGGATGTAAGAAAGCTACTCCGTTAATGCAGTCTTTTTACGATGAAGGTTTATAAAAAGGGTACAAGCCCCTGTAACTGCAATGTCAGGGATCGTTAATAAATTTATCCAACTGATTGGTAAGTGAAATATGAAGTATTTCAAATGAAGAACTTAGTAAAATTGTAGTAGAAGTTAATAATGAAAAACATTATGAGAGCAATTAATTCTTGAACGTATACCAAAACCTTAATATATTATCTATTGATTTTTAGAATGTATTTTTCAATCGTTTACAGTTTTCAAATAATGATGAGTTAGATTAATTTGCATCAATTATTACTGTCAACGAGACACTCTTCAGATAGGAGTGACAATGAATCAATTAACCGAAAAATAAATTTGACTAAACATAAACTCATTATGATTTATACCTATTCATATAAGTGAAATAATGATACCCAATCAAATTAACTATTTTAATATGTCATCTTTTAAACGAGCAACTCATATAGAATATACAGGAAATAATTTGTAACATTTACAATTTTGGGATGAGACATTTACTTTTAGTTCCATTGATTACATCGGAAGTAATTAAAATATTCGAGTTACCCTTATAAATCTCATTTTCTACCCAAAATTTCTCTCTTTCCTTATAATATGATAAAAAATATACACTAAATTAGATATAAATCAATAACTACTTGATATAAAATATGCAAAATTTACATGAGTTTAAACTTGGCCAATATACACCCACTGTGTTAAATTTATATCTCAACTTTCGATAATTAATAATTTATTGAATAAAAAAATTCCGTGCATTTGTACCTACCACATATGAAGAGATATATACTATACATATACCTTAGCCATGGAACGAATGTACTTTTAGGAACATTATTTTCACTCACTAAAGGCATTAAAATATATTCGTAGTTGCAAAAATGACCCTATTCGCCGAATGTATCCGAGCCTCCTCAAAAATGTAGAGAATCTTCCTAAAGTCGGTCATTTAGAAATATATATTAATTCATGATTATGTACATTGTATAAATATTATTAAAAGTATTATCATTATTTTTAAACTGGTGTATTTTCCCGTTAAAAATAACGGGTTTTTAATGGTAATTGAATTTTGATTCAATGCAAATTTTTATAGAAAATTGAATTTCCACAAAGCAATTCTAGTAATTATGATTTTCATTCATTCTTGAGTTTTCAGAGTTTTAGGGGTGATATTCTATTTTTTTTTTGGGGGGGGAGGAGGGGCGGAGTTTGTGTTTTTTATAGTTTTTGTGGGGAATATTCTATTTAGTTTTTTTTTTTGGGCCGGGGAGTTTGGGTTTTCAATTTTATTTTATTGAAAATAACTTTTTTGACCATCAAACCAGAGGATATAGAATAATTTTACCGAGAATTAGATTAGAGCTAGAAAGGAAATTTCACTATTTTTAGATCTATCGAAGCTTTTAACAATTTACCTGAATTTTTATGTAACCCTATGTCCAACTACAGTTTTAAAAAAAAATATAGAAAATATTGTCTTAACCGTTATAACCCTAGTCCTGTTTAATATGTTTTTACTTTGTATTTGTTACTTTTAATATTGACTTATGCAGACCGGTAACTTAGGTAGGTTTTATATTTTTAGGTAGATTTATATTTTTGAATCGGTATTCTATCTTTAGGTAGATTGTATATTTTTAGAAATGTATGATATTTTTAGTTAGATTTTATATTTTCAGATTCTACAAGTCATACTAGACTTTTAAAGAATCAAACTGTTTGTATTTTAAAATTGTATTACTTTTATTTTGTATTTTAACGTGAACAGAATTTCAATAAACAATAAACAATAAACAATGAGTGTTTCAAATTTTTAGATTTTTTTAAAATTATATATTTTATTTTAAATTTTATGAGTATTAGTTTTTATAAAATAACTCACTTTTTTCTTATTTTATACTTTTTTAATTTTTACTTTCTAGAAAAAATTCATTTTATTGAGTTTATAAAATTTTCAGGGGTGTTTTCAAGTTTTTTTGGGAAAATTTTGAGTTTTATAAATTAAATCTCGAGTGTGATAGATTTATATATTATATATATATATATATGTGTGCATATAGTAAATTCTCTTTATTATAGGGGAAGGATATATATCTTGACTAATAACTCCCAATCTTTCTCTCATTCCTCATTCTTTTAGAATTGTAGATAATAGGATATCATTTCAATTTCATAAAAGATCAAATCAATTTCAATAAAACAATATTTATTTTAAATACCCATTCTAATTTCTTATCTAATAAAAAAAACTGTAACCTAATTAAATTACGCAACCACCCGGTGCCCCCCCCCCCCCGCGTGTCTTTGGGGAGGAGGGGGCGGTGCCCCCCTCCTAACATAATTTCAATAAAATAATATTTATTTCAAATAACCAACCTAATTTCTTATCTGATAACAAATTGTAGCCTAATTAAATTACGCACCCGCCTTTGCCCCCCCCCTCGCGTGCCCCCCCCCCCCCCCCTCGGCCGGGGGCAGGGGCTAGATGTACCATACTACCAAAAATAATATTTATTTCAAATATCCAACCTAATTTCTTATCTGATAACAAAATTGTAGCCTAATTAAATTACGCACCCGCCTTTGCCCCCCCCCCCCTCGCGTGCCCCCCCTCGGCCGGGGGCAGGGGCTAGATGTACCATACCTACCCCCCTCGCCCGGGGGGCAGGGGCTAGATGTACCAATACTACCAAAAATAATATTTATTTCAAATATCCAACCTAATTTCTTATCTGATAACAAAATTGTAACCTAATTAAATTACGCACCCGATTTTGCCCCCCTCGCGTGCCCCCCTCGGCCAGGGGCAGGGGCTAGATGTACCATACTACCACTACTTAGGCTTCCTCTCTAATTTATTTTATAATAATATTAATAGATACGGATTTTAAACTGATTTACACTTCTTTAATATTTGATAAAACTGTAGTTCCACCTATACAAGTATAGAGTCATCAGTTTGCTATTTTATAAAGGCTTTGAATAAAGGATTATTACAGGAGGGATTTCTAATTCACCTATCACCAAAGTTAAAGGACGCAGGAAAGCTACTCCGTGAAGATACAATCACTTAGTAATAATAACGCGAACAATGGTGACTGCACTTAAACATAGGTAGAGGGAAATGAAGAGGTTACAGGAAATGATGTCTACGAGTCTACCTATAAATTAGGAACTTTATTATACTACCGTTGCTGGTAAAAACATACTCTGAACTTCTGATGTTTCTTGACAATTTTCTTTGTTCGATAATTTGTTTAAGAGTTTAATTGTTGTGCGATTTTAATATATTAGCGCATATTAAAAAGGGCATAAAAACAAAACTTAAATGCTAATATATAATGAAAAGCTCTATCAGTAATCTATCTAAGAATATATAGATTTATAAAACTCGTTTTATCTTTGTAAGTCTCAGGTATGATGTTAAATAATAATTTAGTTCAAGAAAATCATCTCGATTATAATGTTCAAAACTATGTAAATTGATTGAGTTTATTTGTTATTATTATTTGATTAATTAAATTTGAGCTTACTGTTGTGAGTTTCTTTAGATTTGTTCTGTATTTTCAAATGTTACTGGATTAGATGCAATATTTTATTTACTATTATTAAAAAACCCTCAACGCCATACGTTCCATCAAACTGACAGTATATTCATATAAGTATATAATACTATATAGGGAATTAAGTTCTATCATAACTGCTAGCATAGTCTAATTTCCCGTATAACAATCTTTCAAACATATAAGTTTTATTTATTTATTTCGATTTGAAATGTAATTTATTTGTAAAAATTATTTCGTCAACAGTTGATTCTTTATCCTAATATTTTAACTCTTATATGATACTAATGTAGTTTTTACCTTAAAAATTCGATTCCTTGTTTTCGAGCCACCCTATACAATGGGAACACCCTATATTGTTTCCGAGCCACCTATAGAATCTCTTCTCGATAGATTTTAATGTCCCAGTTTTATGAAACTAAATCTTAACTTATTTCAGTAAATAAATTATTCTTCAGTGAGTTATTTAATCTGGATTCGAATTAAATCAAAATTGAATCGACTACTAAATAGAACTCTACTATCCTATATTGAGCTCAGCTTTGGTAGATGCCTTTTTCTTTTCCACACATTGTAATTGTATAGCTGCCAATTGAAAAATTAAGATCAATGAATTCAAATGTCTAAATCTAGGTCATTTACTCATTAGTTATAGTTTAACCTTAAATATGCATATTTCAAAACTATCTATGATCTAGGTCAATAGTTATAGATTTATAATGAAAATTTCAAAAATAAAAATTGCAATTTTTAGGTGTTACACATTTGCTAATAATTGGGGAAATTGATGAAATTTCAGCATCATACACAATTTCTCGAAATACTACAAAACTACTACGATCGTCTACGACTCTACAGTCTATACAAGGACAGTTGCCAGGTTAGAATATCATAAGGGACAAGGTTAATATTGGATTTCTGATTCTAAAGTCTCCATACCTTTTTCTTAGATGATTTCAAAATAAATACATAAAATAATATCTTCAATTTCTGTTCCTTTGAAGTATATCTCAAATCCAAGAATTCTGTGATTAAATTTACAATTTGAAATTGGTGGTTTCACGTAGCATCGGAACAAAAGGCAAAATAAATACAAGGAACTTTAAGAAGCAGTCATTATGGAAAGTGGCTCAATGAATAAAGTCACTAACTATCAGTCTGTGACTGACCTCATGGATACAGAAAATCTATTATAAAGGAATATGATAAAAATGACACAAGCACCGGTGGCTTCACTTACGAATTGAAGAGGAAAATGAAGATGTGATAGTTTTAAGCCTACGGCCCTACCTAACACACAATTGTAAGACCTCGTAGTTGATGAGCATAACCCTAGCGCTATACTATAAAACTGCAAGTAGCGTTAAAAATAATAAATACGATAAAATTTACGAGCTGTGCATAGCCCGACTAGTGATGTAGTTCATGAATGATATACCTGAAATAAAAACAAGTTTAAGGATTATATAATATATATTTACCGAAATTGTGAATATTAAAATATTACAAACAGAACCTTTGGTAAATTTTACCATACACAACACCGCTTAAATCATGACACCTGTAATTTTTGATAGATTTGCAGTATTTCGATCATTTTAGCGATATTCCATTAGGTTCAGAGGTGTGATATAGTTTGATCGAAAGAATTATTCTTATTTGTTTAAGATATCCTGCCTTTGATAGTATCTTAGTTATATTGAGATATTGCTATTGAGTGTTAAGAGTTGTTAAATATAATATACGATGCTACGAATTTAATTTATTTGATTTCAAAAGAATTGATAAAGAATTTGAAATATATTAATGAACAACATAATTTAATTGATACCATATTTGAATATTCAGCAAAATTCACTAATTGGTATCTTTATTGTCATTTACTATTAACTTATTGGCATCTTTTTTAGTTACTATAAAAAGGCGGGGCTTATCCTAAGCAGCGGTGCCAAATCTCAAAATATTGACTGAAAAAGCCACGGTTTTTGTAATTGATACTCTAACTGTATTCATAATTTGTTTCCCTGATAATACTATGTGTTAAAATCCTTGTTATACAGCAATAAAATTAACTGTATTTAAGATAAACTTAATATTATTAATCATCAATATCAGTGAAGCCATATAAAACAAATGGAATATTTAATTATGTAGAATATTTGAATTTTATTAATTATCCGGATTTGTTATTACCTTCGCAAATTAGCGGAAGGTTATATTTTACCCAGCATTTATTTATTTATTTATTTGTCATCTTGTTATTCGCTTAACTGAAAAAGTGTTCAACCAAATTGCCTGAAATTTTGTGAAACGATTGGTCAATGTCCAGTGACCTGCTGGTAGGATTTTGGAAGCGACTCGGTCAAAGGTCAAGGTCATGGTTATTTATAACTCAAAAAGTATTGAACCATATTGCATGAAACTTGGTGAGACGATTAGTCAATATACTGGATTCATTTTGGGAGCGATCCGGTTAAAGGTCAAGGTCGAGATCATTTATAACTCAGAAACTCAAAAAGTACAGAACTCTTATCCTACAGACGGATCATTATATAACCTCTATCAATTATTTTAATCAGGGAATTAAATCGTATCTTAAATGTTAAAGTTTTTTCTTTATTATTTGTGAATTAATTAGGTGACTTTATTAATTTTGCTATCCATAATATTTCTTATTTCTACTTATTTTGTTTAAATTGTTAAAGCGTGACATTTTTCTTGCAACTAACATACAAACAAACATTGTAAATAGTATGTAGAGTAATTAACATTAAATTAACACTGGAATTAATTATATCATTAGTGGTCATATTATTTATAAATTGAAAAATATTCCGACAAGGATGGGATTCGAACCCACGCACGGAGACCGTATTGGATTAGCAGTCCAACGCCTTAACCACTCGGCCACCTTGCCATGGAAGATAGTCCAGAGTGCATGTGTGAGATCCACTTAAAATTTTCAAAATCAATTATTAATTAAAAACTTCTTTGGCCAAATATTTAAATTTCATGATTTGTTGATAAAAAAATTAATTAATATCTCAATTTGAATATAAAAGTGAAGCCCTTCCTACTTGCCGTGACCAGGATTCGAACCTGGGTTATTGCGGCCACAACGCAATGTACTAACCACTATACGATCACGGCTACCAGGACTTCGACGGAAGTTAGTGATAACGAAATTATAAATACAGTATATATTATTCTAACAGTTTTTTAATTGTTTTTGAACTTGAACTATTAAAAGATAAGTGATGTGGAGATATTAAAATGTATTGAAGATATTCTTCAGTTCAAAGTGGACTTATTTGTCACTTTTCAACTGATGGATTTTGCGCGAACATTTAGATATATTTTCCTTATACGACCGGTTAAATACATGAACACGCTTTCATTTACTAGAATACATGTGTACGCTTACTTCAGTTAAACACTAATGTGATTTATATTATTTTCAAATATTAAAAAAAATATTGCTAATATGCTCAGTTTTCCTTTATATTAAATGGATATCATAATTTTTCACGTTCAAATTAATTCAGGGCATGAAGGGTTAATTAATAGGGTTTGAGGGTTAGCTACTTATGAGGTAGTAAGTTTTTCATTAACTTACTACCTACTGCCGAAAATTCTCTTGAGGCGAATTATCCCGTCTATACTGATAAGTAAGGGTCGGACATTGGAGCATTTATTAGTTAAATGCCACTAGCGCTCATAATGCTCCATTATGCTCCAAACGCTATAAACGCCCCAAAATGCTCATAACGCCCCAAAATGCTCCATATGTACTCTGGTTGACTTCTATTGCGCACCAAGATTGAGTGATGTCAAATAACTGTATCATTCTTAACTGCACTTTTAAGTGTATTTAATGGTTCATAGAGCTTAAACGTGAATGATCGAACTAATTTCACATAGTTATCTGCCAGTAATTGCTGAGACTGTTTATTTAGGTAACCTTTTCAATTTATACGTTTCTTTCCCCATTCTTCATATAACCAATAATTAGTTCGTATAAATATACTTAAACTAAAAATAGATTAAAATGCGAATTTGATATTGATAGAGAGATAGCTTCAGTGAAATACCAGGATATGTGTTTGTGTGCTATTGCCTAGGTACTGTCAAAGAAATTGTATCCGTAATTATTTTTTGATAGTTAACTAATTTCAAATGTTGAAGAGAAATCATATTACAGGTAAAGCTCGTACAGCGGACGATCTTTTATCGGGCAAAAAATATCCGTTCTATAAGGGCCATGTAGCTCCTACAATGACATCTTTAAATTATATGGTTTAACAAATATATTCTATGTCTACCATTAATCTAGTCATGCATTGATTTAATTTGATTATATTCACTTAATGAGTTAATGTATTGTTGTTCAGTTTTTTTAATTATTTTATTTTATTACCCTTTTCCAATACATTTTATTTGATTAGAAAAGTTCTATAAAAATTAAAAAGAGGTGTAACTATTCTAATATTAACCCTAGATTTTCACGTAATTCATATCTATTTAGTTACAAATATCTTTGTTTTATTTTAAATACCTTTTTTTTTTGTACATTTGTTTGAGTAAGTAAATACTGGGTTGAATGTTTTGCAAGGCGTAGTGAAGAAAAAGACTGAAATATTTCCCGAATTGACTCCCTAAGATGTTTCCCGCTATGCTAGTGCCCCTGTTACTTCCACAGAAATAGAGATTATTCTTTTTATTGAAATATTTGGTCACAGATAGACAATGAAGTGTCAAAAAAAATGTTAAGGAAGTAATGGTTTTATCTTGTTAATAAGGGTTAACTCTCACATTCTTACCAAACTTCAACAACATGTGATGCTAGAATTTTCTGTAACATTATAGACTCAATATAGATTCCAATTATTATATGTACTGTATACGTTCGTTTTGGTTTCAACATCTATTGTTCTTTTTCTTATGTTTTTTCAAGTATTGCATAATACTTTTGAGCCTTACATATTTACATAATGATTTTTCAAAATAAATTATTTATGGATAAAAATTAAAGATAATTCTTGTGTATATTTCATCCAAAAACTCTTCACAAAACAAAACCTCGTTAAAATTCTTACTTTGATAAGTAACACACTTTTTCTTTCGGTGCATGAAACACTCCAAAAACTGCCTCAAATGCACCAATAACTGTCCCCAAATGCACTGATAAGTGCTTCAAATGCCCCGATAAGTGCCCCAAATGCTCTTTTCTATCGCTCCTACTGCACATTCATAGCGCTACAAGTGCTCGTTTTGACAGCTACTACTGCTCTTTTTTAAGTGTTCCAATGTCCTAGCTCTACTGATAAGTATATGGCAAAGTTTTGGCAAGTAATTATTCATTGTCGTTTAACAATCTTTACGTAACTAGAAATGCAATGTAATCATATCATTAGGTACAAACAGAAGAAATCTTAAGTTCCAACCTTTATGCGTTTCAAGTTCGACGCCTCATCCCATTCGATTCTAATATCCAGAATTTGAAAGCAGTGGCCCCGAACTGGGCTTGAAGCACCACGATAACATGTTAACCATTTGCGCCACAGAGGTCTGATTTTAAGGTAGTTGAACCACAATAAAATCTATTAGAAAAGTACTCTCACTAGAAAATGGTAAACTCTATTTAGCCATAAATTACTTCACTAAAACACACTATTTTCATTCCGATCATCTTAGACGTATCTGAGCTGCTGCTACATAAAGATTTTGAGTAAAAGATCAACGCCATAAAATGAGTACTATTATTTTTTAAAGAAACATAATCGGATAAATTTATTTAGTGAAATTTAAGAGGAGCAACCCATTTATCATCAAATTCACACGCTATATAAACGTTACATTTTACCATTTCTTATTATACATACAGGTTGTCTCAGAATTCAGGTAACAAAATGTTTGACATCAAAAAGAGCTATTTTGATTTCAAAGATTACTATTCAAAGGAAAATAATTAGCAAATGATAGTGTTTCAATTATACGATACAATTACCTTTATAACAACTTTCGTGGATTCAATAGAAGAGTGAAGAGTAGTCGAGACCCTTTTCTTCTAAATTGACCAGATTGAAATCCTAACGGATTTAGGTCTAACTCCTTACTAGCCCCAAATCTTTGCCTATGAAGGGTGGTCCGGTGGAATACTGTTTTATATCCAAGTTCGAATCCATTGGAGCCATGCGATGGTGCTGAGTCCTGTTGAAGACTTCATGGTGAACCAAGAAGCCCATGACAGAAGCTTTGATTCTAGAATGAGAAGATGTGCCTTTTTCAGTTCAAGTTGACCCCACATGTCACAATTACGTGGATTGATCTTCTAGTGGCCGTCACAGAAGCCCAAACCATTACAGAGTGAGCATTTTGACATCTCACATTTCTACCTTCGGCTGAATTTGAAAAAACACCAAACTTTATCTTTCTGTTTTGATTTATTGTTATTTTTAAATTAACAAGATGCATCAGGCCTCCGTGGCGCAATTGGTTAGCGCGTTCGGCTGTTAACCGAAAGGTTGGTGGTTCGAGCCCACCCGGGGGCGTGTTGATATTTTGACATATAATCAAGTAACGTGGTAAGTTCAGTAGAACTCCTCTATAATGAATTACTGTATAGTGAACCATTCTTTATAGTAGAACCCTGTATAGTGAACTACCACGTACGATGAACATGTTTTATTTAGTCTGCCATAAAATATCCATTATAGTTTTCTACGTGAGGGAAGTGGTTCAAACTCAACGGATTGTTAAGCTGGTAAGGTTTTATAGACTCAGCGTTGACAATATTTTATTAAACTCAAGTTTTCAAATTGGTTATCCAATTCATCATCAGGAGAAGTACATAAATTAAAAAGACCTAAAAAAATATGATACCGACCCTACTATATTACAAAATTCTATTTTCATTTTAAATGAATTACGAATTCTAAAATAAAATGGAAATAGAAAATATTTACATGCTAAATATGAAATCAATAGAAATTAATGTAAAAACTCCTAAAAATCGCATTAAAAAGTTAAGATCAAGAAAGGAAAGATGAACAAAGAAGTGACACAAGAACAGTCAGAGAAAACAGTCAAGTAAATTATATGAATATTTTCACAGTTACAACCATCCTCAATTTAATTTATGATATTTCACCATTTCTAATTCCTACACTCAACCTCTGTAAACCAAAATAAAATAACTCTACCTATCATATTATCATACAAATGTATTTATATATGATAATATAACAAGTGATTATGATACAATCACCAATAAGTTCCAAGTTATTGATTGTTTCTACAATTTCGGACACGTCAGAAAAGAAAATATTATATTTATTGTTTAACTTCTATTCTAATTGGTATCATGGATACCAATTGAAATAAAAGTTAAATAATGATTATTATATAAATATTTTTACGTGTTCGAAAATATGGAACCGGGCGATAAAACGGAACTTACCCTAAAGTGGGACATGTTGAATTTCTGAATCAATTGCTTCTAATAACCTCATCTGGATTATAATTTTGATGTTTTTTTAGTTACCGTGAAATAATCACAGAAAATTTTCTCCTTTTTCTATGTCTACGAACTGTTCTTATTTCGGAATCATGACTCGAAATAAGTACCACTTTTACTAAAGTGAGTTGTACTTAAAGCGAGGCTTGCCTGTACTGGAAAATTATTAGACTACAATACCCAGTTGATTTTTTAGGCCGATTTATAGCCGATTTTTGGAAGAGTACCTAAACATGAATCGGCGTATTGACGATGAATCATCGATAAATTTTCGAAGAAGTGTCCGTTTTATCCAAGATTTTTCGTATAAAATAAGGCAGGATGATCGTCGATTCATCGAAGAAGCACATGCATAACCGACTGCAACCGTCCTTAAATCAACGATGATTCAATTTCGAATTTAAGACGTTTCATGGAAGATTCATACGAAAACAATTCACATAATCACCTCAATATTATTGGCGATTCAAGCATGATTTTAAAGTAGATTCAAGCATGATTTATACATGGCGCCTATTTATAATCTTCCCTTCATTTAGATCGATTCATGGTAGTTTTCTAATGCATGAATATATATATTCATAGGGTTAAATAAAATCAAAGTTATCATTTTTGAAAGGTATTTGGCTTTATATAGATTATTTTAATGCTACATATTTTTATATACATATTAAATGGAAAGAAATGAAGTGGTGTGTCCGGGGGACTCGAACCTGCAACTGTAGTCTCATGGAGAATTGAAGTCAGCGACATATCCTCTGAGCCATCTTTGACATGGTTGAAGTATAATTTGGTTGATATTTATTCAATATGATGATCCGCGTGTTTTTAAAGTTCTTATGAATTAATTGAGTCTGTCGTAATTCAGCAATCTTCATCGAAGACGTGTCTGCTATAATTCAATCCTGTAATAATTAGGGGACGTTGAGTCTATCATAACGCGTCGATGATCATCGAAGTCATGTCTGCTGTAATTCTGGGAAGATGAGTCTTCCATAAGTCGCCGAAGATACATCTACGAGCTGCCTGCTGTAATTCAGGGAAGATGAGTCTTCCATAAATCGCCGAAGATACATCTACGAGCTGCCTGCTGTAATTCAGGGAAGATGAGTCTTCCATAACTCGTCGAAGATGCATCTACGAGCTGCCTGCTTTAATTCAGTGAAGATGAGTCTTCCATAACTCGCCGAAAATACATCTACGAGCTGCCTCCTGAAGTTCAGGGAAGTTGAGTCTTCCATAACTCGCCGAAGATGCATCTATGAGCTGCCTGCTGTAATTCATGGAAGATGAGTCTTCTATAACTCGCCGAAGATGCATCTAAGAAATCTCCTCTTAAATTCGAGGAAGTAGAATCAACCTTGATTCGTTGAAGATCATTCGATAATCCTCTACAGTCAATCGCCGATGAGAATTTATCGGTGTTTCGTCCACGTTTTATTCTCTCTTCCATAAACCTTCTTAAATCATCGAAGAGACTCTCTTAAATTTTATCTGGGTAGCTCAGCTCATCTCTCCCACAAACGCAGCACAGTTAAATCTCTTTTGGATATAGCCTACAAAATTTGCAGTTCTGATTATCTACATAATGAAATATCGATAATCAGAAAACAGATAATAATTATCCTATGAAATTTATTCAACAAGTAATTAACAAACGTCATCTTCAAACACCCACTAATGCTGCTCAAATTCAAAATCCAGATACAAGTAATAGAAAATACATCTCTGATCCATATGTGCCTGGTACTAATGAAATGATTCAAAGAATATTAGGACAATGCAATATAATGATAGGCAACAAATCTTCTAATACCATAAAGAATTTACTCATGAAACCAAATAACAATATACAAACTAGACGGCAATGATTGTAATGCAGAATACATAGGAGAAACTAGTAGAAATTTATGCACTAGGATGGATGAAAATAGAAGAGACGTGAGAGTGGGCAGAGAAAATAGTCAAGTTTTTCATCATTCAAGATCGTCAGGACATTCCTTTGGATTTGAGACACCTTCCGTACTCCACCAAAGTTCAAATGTCTGGTATCGCAGACGACTTAAATCTTTTTACACTATCAACCACCCTAACTCCATCAATAGAGCTTATGATGTTACACCGGCTTTGATTCCTATAGTTAACCGCTGTAAATGATGATTATTAGACTACACTTGTTATATTATCATATATAAATACATTTGTATGCTAAAATAATAAGTAGAGTTACTTTATTTTGGTTTATACAGTGGTTGAGTGTGGGAATTAGAAATGGTGTAATATCATAAATTAAATTGAG